>CANSZD010002995.1:0-137932 GCA_947648045.1 Beta corolliflora
AAACTAAAAGAATTGTGTTTACTTAAGCTTGATAAGCTTCACTCACTTACTTCCACTTAAGGGTTCTAAATCCGATTAGAGGCTTCACTCACCTAGAAACCGATTTAGAGGGCTTTGAGAGTAATTCAATTAGCTTCACTCACTAATTATCCTAACTCTCTCTTAGGTTAAGTTTACTCACTTAACTCAAGGATTTCAAGATTAAGATCACTTCTTAATCACAAGAGGAAATTTCGGGTTTGCACTCCAAAAGTTCGAATAAGCACAATGCTCAAGTTTAACAACAAAATCTGATTTTTATTTATGATCACCATTACATATATATAGCAAAGAGCTAAAAAGGCTTAACAAATCAGCCATAAATATCTAATACACTAAGGTAATTAAACAAAGCAATTAAACAACAAATATCTCTTAATCCAACAAAGATGTAAGAAGGAATAGTGTTGTTGTGTGTTTTGTTGACTTTGGGGCAAGGAGGACCTAAGTTTTCATCACCAAGTGGGGGGCTTCTCTTAGCTTGCAAGTAAAGCTCCAAAAGATCTCCAAGAGTTCCCTTTACACGCCCCAAGTGTAATTCACGTCCCCAAGCATGGTTCGTCCCATATTACAACTTAAACTAAACAAAATATACTCGGTTTTACAAAACCGCAAAACTGATCCAGAATTGACGTCTCAATTGAAAGGCTACTGCAACTTCGTTTCTTCATGAAATCTCACCAAATTTTGTAGGATGAAACTTCAAGATGTTAGAAATCCAACAAAAAAAGAATCACTGGAAAATGATTTGTAGATTTCTCACAATAACTAAAACGATTTCGCTGCGCCAGAATCTCCGGTTGAACGTGAACGTCTTCACTTCTGTTCTATTTCTACTTAACTAATTATTACAAAAAAACTAATTAAGATTAGTACTTAGCTAAACTTCTAACAAGTGATCCTAATCCATGATATGAGCCATATCCAACGGATCTTGTTAGGTAGAATAGGTGATACTAAATCAGGGTTAAGGATGATCATGTAAGCCATCCTTAATAATCTTGGTACCTTCCCATTTCGTACCATTCTCTCTTTCTTCAAAAGAATTCGACCTCGAATTCTGTTGTTGGAGCTTGAAGGTTGTGCATAATCTTTCTTGTTCACCTCCATGCTCTTTAGAATTGGTGCTGCATCATTTTGTGGTGGTAGGGTTGGTGGTAGTTGTTCTATGACAACAACCTCCAATAAGAACTTCCCTCAAATCGGGATTTTCTACCTCCACTCCCTCGTTTGTTTTTGCATCCAATTCATACACACTTGTCTGCTCTTCTTCTTCTTCAGCACTAACTTCACTCTCTCCTTCTTGGGATTGAAGCTTCTCTACTGATAGAGACACTTTCTTCTTGTGAAGTTTTTGCTTCTTATCTTCTTGCATTTGTTGCCTCAAGAATCGAACCTTTTGATTAGCTTCTTGCATCCGTGCAAAAATTTCAACTAGTTCATCCATATTAACAACAATAAACTTATATAAGTTCAAGATGAACTACTATTACAATGAATACAAACAGAAGAAAAACAAAACATTCTGCCTAGAGACTGCCCAGAATTTTCACCAAAAATTCGAGCTTCAAAAACTAATCAAATCAACTTGAAATTGAATGAAATTTTGTCACAACGTAGCCCTAGGTGTTTTAAGCACTCGACCAAAATTTCATAAAAAAATAACAAACCAATTGATTGCAGTTTTTATTTTTCTAAAGCTGGTCCAGATTAATCCGGTTTTAGACCACTTAAGAAAAACACGCTGATTATGCTAGCAAATGACCACCAAAAGTTATGAAATTTTACAGGCCAAAACTAGACATAAAAATAACCACTTTCAAAAAAAAAAATCACCCAAAAATACGATCTGAGATGTGAGAACCTCGCGTTCAAAGTTACCTCAAAAAACTGTCTTTTACGGGTTGCTTCCTTTTGCTTCTTTTTTGTGGTTTTCCTTCTTCTCCAAGAACGTCTAAGTGCCAAGAGGACTTAGAGGGCTGGAGCTCTGATACCACTTGATGCGAAATGAGACTCCTCTCACGTGTGTGTTTAGAAGACCCAAGAACACAATGCAGCGGAAAACGAACGAACAATGGATATATACTTTTAGTCGAAAGAATCACTCTTAAAACTAAAAGAATTGTGTTTACTTAAGCTTGATAAGCTTCACTCACTTACTTCCACTTAAGGGTTCTAAATCTGATTAGAGGCTTCACTCACCTAGAAACTGATTTAGGAGGGTTTTGAGAGTAATTCAATTAGCTTCACTCACTAATTATCCTAACTCTCTCTTAGGTTAAGTTTACTCACTTAACTCAAGGATTTCAAGATTAAGATCACTTCTTAATCACAAGAGGAAATTTCGGGTTTGCACTCCAAAAGTTCGAATAAGCACAATGCTCAAGTTTAACAACAAAATCTGATTTTTATTTATGATCACCATTACATATATATAGCAAAGAGCTAAAAAGGCTTAACAAATCAGCCATAAATATCTAATACACTAAGGTAATTAAACAAAGCAATTAAACAACAAATATCTCTTAATCCAACAAAGATGTAAGAAGGAATAGTGTTGTTGTGTGTTTTGTTGACTTTGGGGCAAGGAGGACCGGTTTTCATCACCAAGTGGGGGGGCTTCTCTTAGCTTGCAAGTAAAGCTCCAAAAGATCTCCAAGAGTTCCCTTTACACGTCCCAAGTGTAATTCACGTCCCCAAGCATGGTTCGTCCCATATTACAACTTAAACTAAACAAAATATACTCGGTTTTACAAAACCGCAAAACTGATCCAGAATTGACGTCTCAATTGAAAGGCTACTGCAACTTCGTTTCTTCATGAAATCTCACCAAATTTTGTAGGATGAAACTTCAAGATGTTAGAAATCCAACAAAAAAAGAATCACTGGAAAATGATTTGTAGATTTCTCACAATAACCAAAACGATTTCGCTGCGCCAGAATCTCCGGTTGAACGTGAACGTCTTCACTGTTCTATTTCTACTTAACTAATTATTACAAAAAAACTAATTAAGATTAGTACTTAGCTAAACTTCTAACAAGTGATCCTAATCCATGATATGAGCCATATCCAACGGATCTTGTTAGGTAGAATAGGTGATACTAAATCAGGGTTAAGGATGATCATGTAAGCCATCCTTAATAATCTTGGTACCTTCCCATTTCGTACCAGTTCGTTTGTTTCCGCTGTTAGTGGGTCTCCTAAACACACGTGAGAGGATTCTCATTTCGCATCAAGTGGTATCAGAGCTGCAGCCTCTAAGTCCTCTTGGCACTTAGACGTTCTTGGAGAAGAAGGAAAACCACAAAAAGAAGCAAAAGGAAGCAACCCGTAAAAGACAGTTTTTTGAGGTAACTTTGAACGCGAGGTTCTCACATCTCGGATCGTGTTTTTGGGTGATTCTTTTGTTGAAAGTCGTTATTTTTATGTCTAGTTTTGTCCTGTAAAATTTCATAACTTTTGGTGGTCATTTGCTAGCATAATCAGCGTGTTTTTCTTAAGTGGTCTAAAACCTAGGATTAATCTGGACCAGCTTTAGAAAAATAAAAACTGCAATCAATTGGTTTGTTATTTTTATGAAATTTTGGTCGAGTGCTTATAACACCTAGGGCTACGTTGTGACAAAATTTCATTCAATTTCAAGTTGATTTGATTAGGTTTTGAAGCTCGAATTTTTGGTGAAAATTCAGGGCGGTTTCTAGGCGGAATGTTTTTTTTCTTCTCGTTTGTATTCATTGTAATAGTAGTTCATCTTGAACTTCTATAAGTGTATTGTTGTTAATATGGATGAACTAGTTGAAGTTTTTGCACGGATGCAAGAAGCTAATCAAAAGGTTCGATTCTTGAGGCAACAAATGCAAGAAGATAAGAAGCAAAAACTTCACAACAAGAAAGTGTCTCTATCGGTAGAGAAGCTTCAATCCCAAGAAGGAGAGAGTGAAGTTAGTGCTGAAGAAGAAGAAGAGCAGACAAGTGTGTATGAATTGGATGCAAAAACAAACGAGGGAGTGGAGGTAGAAAATCCCGATTTGAGGGAAGTCTTATTGGAGGTTGTTGTCATAGAACAACTACCACCAACCCTACCACCACAAAATGATGCAGCACCAATTCTAAAGAGCATGGAGGTGAACAAGAAAGATTATGCACAACCTTCAAGCTCGAACAACGAGATTCGAGGTCGAATTCTTTTGAAGAAAGAGAGAATGGTACGAAATGGGAAGGTACCAAGATTATTAAGGATGGCTTACATGATCATCCTTAACCCTGATTTAGTATCACCTATTCGACCTAACAAGATCCGTTGGATATGGCTCATATCATGGATTAGGATCACTTGTTAGAAGTTTAGCTAAGTACTAATCTTAATTACAGTTTTGTAATTTACGGTTTTGTAAACCGGAAATTATTTTGTGTAGCGTAAATTGTAATATGGGACGAACCATGCTTGGGGACGTGAATTACACTTGGGACGTGTAAAGGGAACTCTTGGAGATCTTTTGGAGCTTTACTTGCAAGCTAAGAGAAGCCCCCCCACTTGCTTGACAAAACCGGCCCTCCTTGCCCCAAAGTCAACAAAACACACAACAACACTATTCCTTCTTACATCTTTGTTGGATTAAGAGATCTTTGTTGTTTAATTGCTTTGTTTAATCACTTTGGTACTTAGATATTTATGGCTGATTTGTTAAGCCTCTTTAGCTCTTTGCTATATATATGTAATATGGTTCATCAATGAAGGAAGATTTTGTTGTTAAACTTGAGCATTGTGCTTATTCGAACTTTTGGAGTGCAAACCCGAAATTTCCTCTTGTGATTAAGAAGTGATCTTAATCTTGAAATCCTTGAGTTAAGTGAGTAAACTTAACCTAAGAGAGAGTTAGGATAATTAGTGAGTGAAGCTAATTGAATTACTCTCAAAACCCTCCTAAATCAGTTTCTAGGTGAGTGAAGCCTCTAATCAGATTTAGAACCCTTAAGTGGAAGTAAGTGAGTGAAGCTTATCAAGCTTAAGTAAACACAATTCTTTTAGTTTTAAGAGTGATTCTTTCGACTAAAAGTCTATATCCATTGTTCGTTTGTTTCCGCTGTTAGTGGGTCTCCTAAACACACGTGAGAGGATTCTCATTTCGCATCAGTTTCATTTGATTCAATTAGTTTTGTTGAATGCATTTGATTTTCATTTGGTTCATTTAGCTATGTTTGACTTTATTTGACATTCATTTGATTCAATTAGCTTTGTTTGACTTCATTTTAGTTTAATTTGATTCAATTAGCTTTGTAGAATGCATTTGAGTATCATTTGACTCAATTAGCTTTGTTGAATGCATTTGAGTTTCTGATGCGAAATTGGACTCCTCTCACGTGTGTGTTTAGAAGGCCCAAAAACACGATGCAGCGGAAAACGAATGATCAATGGATATAGACTTTTAGTCGAAAGAATCACTCTTAAAACTAAAAGAATTGGTTCAAACACAACTCAATGAAGAAATGTGTTTAGGATAGATTGAATTACCAAATAAAAGACTCCACTCAAAGTTAGTAATTCGGGTTTAATTAAGGAAGTGTATCTCCACTCTCAACCTTAATTAAGGGTTTTAACTAACAAATTATGAGAACCTCCACTCTCAAATCTGCTAATTGGGTTGAATTCTTGTAGTGTTACCTCCCAAGAAATTCGTTTCAAAGATAGAATAAAAACCTCGGTTTTTAGACTTTAAACACAACGTGTTTTTGAATAAGCACAAAGCTCAAGTTTTCAACAACCAAATCTCAAGTTTTCCTTCGTTGCTTAGCAAGATTATATTAGTACTAATCTTTAGTTAAGCTTACAACAAAACCCGGGCCATCGTTCAAAATACATATAACAGTTTAAAAGGGTGGTTAATGTTGGTTAACCCTTTTAATGACATTTTTAATCTCAAAACCAACCATAACCAATAGTTAAACAAACTGATTAGAGATAGCTTGGTTAGGTTGAGGTAGCTTGATGCATATTGGTTGAAGTAGCTTGGCGTATTCGCATCAGTTTCATTTGATTTAATTAGCTTTATTGGACTTCATTTGACTTTCATTTGATACGATTAGCTTTGTTTGACTTCATTTGATTCAATTAGCTTTGTTTGACTTTATTTTACTTTAATTTGATTCAATTAGCTTTGTTGAATGCATTTGAGTTTCATTTGATTCAATTAGATTTGTTGAATGCATTTGAGTTTAATTTGATTCAATTAGCTTTAATTGAATGCATTTGAGATTCATTTAATTCAATAAGTTTTGTTTGACTTCATTACACTTTTATATGATTCAATTAGCTTTGTTCGATGCATTTAAGTTTCATTTGATTCTATTAGCTATGTTTGACTTTCATTTGATTCAATTAGCTTTCTTTGAATTCATTTTACTTTAATTTGATTCAATTAGCTTTGTTGAATGCATTTGAGTTTCATTTAATTCAATTACCTTTTTTGTATGCATTTGAGTTTCATTTGATTCTATTAGCATTGTTTGACTTCATTTTACTTTAATTTGATTCAATTAGCTTTGTTGAATGCACTTGAGTTTCATTGGATTCTATTAGCTTTGTTGAATGCATTTGAGTTTCATTTGATTTAATTAGCTTTGTTGAATGCATTTGAGTTTCATTTGATTCAATTAGCTTTATTGGACTTCATTGGACTTTTATTTGATACGATTAGCTTTGTTTGACTTTATTTGATTCAATTAGCTTTGTTTGACTTCATTTTACTTTAATTTGATTCAATTAGCTTTGTTGAATGCTCTTGAGTTTCATTTGATTCAATTAGCTTTGTTGAATGCATTTGAGTTTCATTTGATTCAATTAGCTTTGTTGAATGCATTTGAGTTTCATTGGATTCAAAAAGTGTTGTTTGACTTCGTTTGACTTTAATTTGAATCAATTAGCTTTGTTTAACGCATTTGAGTTTCATTTGATTCAATTAGTTTTGTTGAATGCATTTGATTTTCATTTGATTCATTTAGCTATGTTTGACTTTCATTTAATTCAATTAGCTTTGTTTGACTTCATTTGACTTTAATTTGATTTAATTAGCTTTGTTGAATGCATTTAAGTTTCATTTGATTTAATTAGCTTTGTTGAATGCATTTGAGTTTCATTTGATTCAATTAGCTTTATTGGACTTCATTTGACTTTCATTTGATACGATTAGCTTTGTTTGACTTCATTTGATTCAATTAGCATTGTTTGACTTCATTTTACTTTAATTTGATTCAATTAGCTTTGTTGAATGCATTTAAGTTTCATTTGATTTAATTAGCTTTGTTGAATGCATTTGAGTTTCATTTGATTCAATTAGCTTTATTGGACTTCATTTGACTTTCATTTGATACGATTAGCTTTGTTTGACTTCATTTGATTCAATTAGCATTGTTTGACTTCATTTTACTTTAATTTGATTCAATTAGCATTGTTTGACTTCATTTTACTTTAATTTGATTCAGTTAGCTTTGTTGAATGCACTTGAGTTTCATTGGATTCAATTAGCTTTGTTGAATGCATTTGAGTTTCATTTGATTCAATTAGCTTTGTTGAATGCATTTGAGTTTCATTTGATTCAATTAGCTTTATTAGACTTCATTGGACTTTTATTTGATACGATTAGCTTTGTTTGACTTCATTTGATTCAATTAGCTTTGTTTGACTTCATTTTACTTTAATTTGATTCAATAAGCTTTGTTGAATGCTCATGAGTTTCATTTGATTCAATTAGCTTTGTTGAATGCATTTGAGTTTCATTTGATTCAATTAGCTTTATTGGATTTCATTGGACTTTTATTTGATACGATTAGCTTTGTTTGACTTCATTTGATTCAATTAGCTTTGTTTGACTTCATTTTACTTTAATTTGATTCAATTAGCTTTGTTGAATGCTCTTGAGTTTCATTTGATTCAATTAGCTTTGTTGAATGCATTTGAGTTTCATTTGATTCAATTAGCTTTGTTGAATGCATTTGAGTTTCATTTGATTCAAAAAGTTTTGTTTGACTTTGTTTGACTTTAATTTGAATCAATTAGCTTTGTTTAATGTATTTGAGTTTCATTTGATTCAATTAGTTTTGTTGAATGCATTTGATTTTCATTTGGTTCATTTAGCTATGTTTCGACTTTATTTGACATTCATTTGATTCAATTAGCTTTGTTTGACTTCATTTTAGTTTAATTTGATTCAATTAGCTTTGTTGAATGCATTTGAGTATCATTTGACTCAATTAGCTTTGTTGAATGCATTTGAGTTTCATTTGATTTAATTAGCTTTATTGGACTTCATTTGACTTTCATTTGATACGATTAGCTTTGTTTGACTTCATTTGATTCAATTAGCTTTGTTTGACTTTATTTTACTTTAATTTGATTCAATTAGCTTTGTTGAATGCATTTGAGTTTCATTTGATTCAATTAGATTTGTTGAATGCATTTGAGTTTAATTTGATTCAATTAGCTTTAATTGAATGCATTTGAGATTCATTTAATTTAATAAGTTTTGTTTGACTTCATTACACTTTTATATGATTCAATTAGCTTTGTTCGATGCATTTATGTTTCATTTGATTCTATTAGCTATGTTTGACTTTCATTTGATTCAATTAGCTTTCTTTGAATTCATTTTACTTTAATTTGATTCAATTAGCTTTGTTGAATGCATTTGAGTTTCATTTAATTCAATTACCTTTGTTGTATGCATTTGAGTTTCATTTGATTCTATTAGCATTGTTTGACTTCATTTTACTTTAATTTGATTCAATTAGCTTTGTTGAATGCACTTGAGTTTCATTGGATTCTATTAGCTTTGTTGAATGCATTTGAGTTTCATTTGATTCAATTAGCTTTGCTTGAATGCATTTGAGTTTCATTTGATTCAATTAGCTTTATTGGACTTCATTGGACTTTTATTTGATACGATTAGCTTTGTTTGACTTTATTTGATTCAATTAGCTTTGTTTGACTTCATTTTACTTTAATTTGATTCAATTAGCTTTGTTGAATGCTCTTGAGTTTCATTTGATTCAATTAGCTTTGTTGAATGCATTTGAGTTTCATTTGATTCAATTAGCTTTGTTGAATGCATTTGAGTTTCATTGGATTCAAAAAGTGTTGTTTGACTTCTTTTGACTTTAATTTGAATCAATTAGCTTTGTTTAATGCATTTGAGTTTCATTTGATTCAATTAGTTTTGTTGAATGCATTTGATTTTCATTTGATTCATTTAGCTATGTTTGACTTTCATTTAATTCAATTAGCTTTGTTTGACTTCATTTGACTTTAATTTGATTCAATTAGCTTTGTTGAATGCATTTAAGTTTCATTTGATTTAATTAGCTTTGTTGAATGCATTTGAGTTTCATTTGATTCAATTAGCTTTATTGGACTTCATTTGACTTTCATTTGATACGATTAGCTTTGTTTGACTTCATTTGATTCAATTAGCATTGTTTGACTTCATTTTACTTTAATTTGATTCAATTAGCTTTGTTGAATGCATTTAAGTTTCATTTGATTTAATTAGCTTTGTTGAATGCATTTGAGTTTCATTTGATTCAATTAGCTTGATTGGACTTCATTTGACTTTCATTTGATACGATTAGCTTTGTTTGACTTCATTTGATTCAATTAGCATTGTTTGACTTCATTTTACTTTAATTTGATTCAATTAGCTTTGTTGAATGCACTTGAGTTTCATTGGATTCAATTAGCTTTGTTGAATGCATTTGAGTTTCATTTGATTCAATTAGCTTTGTTGAATGCATTTGAGTTTCATTTGATTCAATTAGCTTTATTAGACTTCATTGGACTTTTATTTGATAGGATTAGCTTTGTTTGACTTCATTTGATTCAATTAGCTTTGTTTGACTTCATTTTACTTTAATTTGATTCAATTAGCTTTGTTGAATGCTCTTGAGTTTCATTTGATTCAATTAGCTTTGTTGGATGCATTTGAGTTTCATTTGATTCAATTAGCTTTCTTGGACTTCATTGGACTTTTATTTGATACAATTAGCTTTGTTTGACTTCATTTGATTCAATAAGCTTTGTTTGACTTCATTTTACTTTAATTTGATTCAATTAGCTTTGTTGAATGCACTTGAGTTTCATTGGATTCAATTAGCTATGTTTCGACTTTATTTGACTTTCATTTGATTCAATTAGCTTTGTTTGACTTCATTTGAGTTTAATTTGAATCAATTAGTTTGTAGAATGCATTTGAGTATCATTTGACTCAATTAGCTTTGTTGAATACATTTGAGTTTCATTTGATTCTATTAGCAATATTTGACTTCATTTGACTTTCATTTAATTCAATTAGCTTTGTTTGACTTTCATTTAATTCAATTAGCTTTGTTTGACTTTCATTTAATTCAATTAGCTTTGTTTGACTTTCATTTAATTAAATTAGCTTTGTTTGACTTTATTTTACTTTAATTTGATTCAATTAGTTTTGTTGAATCCATTTGAGATTAATTTAATTCAATTAGCTTTATTGAATGCATTTGAGATTCATTTGATTCAATAAGTTTTGTCGACTTCATTTGGCTTTCATTTGATTCAATTAGCTTTGTTGAATGCATTTGAGTTTCATTTGATTCTATTAGCTATGTTTGACTTTCATTTGATTCAATTAGCTTTCTTTGACTTCATTTTACTTTAATTTGATTCAATTAGCTTTGTTGAATGCATTTGAGTTTCATTTGATTCAATTAGCTTTGTTGAAAGCATTTGAGATTATTTGATTCAATTAGCTTTGCTGAATGCATTTGAATTTCATTTGATTCAATTAGCTTTATTGGATTTCATTTTACTTTCATTTGATATGATTAGCTTTATTTGACTTCATTTGATTCAATTAGCTTTGTTTGACTTCATTTTACTTTAATTTGATTCAATTAGCTTTGTTGAATGCATTTGAGTTTCATTTGATTTAATTAGCTTTGTTGAATGCATTTGTCTTTTATTTGATTCAATTAGCTTTGTTTTACTTCATTTGACTTTCATTTGATTCAATTAGCTTTGTTTGACTTCATTTTACTTTAATTTGGTTCAATTAGCTTTGTTAAATTCATTTGCGTTTCATTTAATTCAATTACCTTTGTTGTATGCATTTGAGTTTCATTTAATTCTATTAGCTATGTTTGACTTCATTTTACTTTAATTTGATTCAATTAGCTTTGTTGAATGCATTTAAGTTTCATTTGATTTAATTCGCTTTGAGAAAATGCATTTGAGTTTATTTGATTTAATTAGCTTTGTTGAATGCATTTGAGTTTCATTTGATTTAATTAGCTTTATTGGACTTCATTTTAATTTCATTTGATACGATTAGCTTTGTTTGACTTCATTTGATTCAATTAGCTTTGTTTGACTTCATTTTACTTTAATTTGATTCAATTAGCTTTGTTGAATGCAATTGAGTTTCATTGGATTCAATTGGCATTGTTGAATGCATTTGAGTTTCATTTGATTCAATTAGCTTTATTGGACTTCATTTGACTTTTTATTTGATACGATTTGCTTTGTTTGACTTCATTTGATTCAATTAGCTTTGTTTGACTTGATTTTACTTTAATTTGATTCAATTAGCTTTGTTGAATGCACTTGAGTTTCATTGGATTCAATTAGCTTTGTTGAATGCATTTGAGTTTCATTTGATTCAATTAGCTTTGTTGAATGCATTTGATTTTCATTTAATTCAATTAGCTTTATTGGACTTCATTGGACTTTTATTTGATACGATTAGCTTTGTTTGACTTTATTTGATTCAATTAGCTTTGTTTGACTCCATTTTACTTTAATTTGATTCAATTAGCTTTGTTGAATGCTCATGAGTTTCATTTGATTCAATTAGCTTTGTTGAATGCATTTGAGTTTCATTTGATTCAATTAGCTTTGTTGAATGCATTTGAGTTTCATTTGATTCAAAAAGTTTTGTTTGACTTCATTTGACTTTCATTTGATTCAATTAGCTTTGTTGAATGCATTTGAGTTTATTTGATTCGATTAGATTTGTTGAATGCATTTGAGTTTCATTTGATTCAATTAGCTTTATTGGACTTCATTTGACTTTTATTTGATACGATTAGCTTTGTTTGACTTCATTTGATTCAATTAGCTTTGTTTGACTTCATTTTACTTTAATTTGATTCAATTACCTTTGTTGAATGCATTTGAGATTCATTTGATTCAATTAGCTTTGTTGAATGTATTTGAGTTTAATTTGATTCAATTACCTTTAATTGAATGCATTTGAGATTCATTTAATTCAATAAGTTTTGTTTGACTTCATTTGACTTTCATTTGATTCAATTAGCTTTGTTGAATGCATTTGTGTTTATTTGATTCAATTTGCTTTGTTGAATGCATTTGAGTTTCATTTGATTCAATTGGCTTTATTGGACTTCATTTAACTTTCATTTGATACGATTAGCTTTGTTTGACTTCATTTGATTCAATTAGCTTTGTTTGACTTCATTTTACTTTAATTTGATTCAATTAGATTTGTTGAATGCATTTGAGTTTCATTTGATTCAATTAGCTTTGTTGAATGCATTTGTGTTTTATTTGATTCAATTAGCTTTGTTTTACTTCATTTGACTTTCATTTGATTCAATTAGCTTTGTTTGACTTCATTTTACTTTAATTTGGTTCAATTAGCTTTGTTAAATTCATTTGAGTTTCATTTAATTCAATTACCTTTGTTTTATGCATTTGAGTTTCATTTAATTCTATTAGCTATGTTTCGACTTCATTTTACTTTAATTTGATTCAATTAGCTTTGTTGAATGCATTTAAGTTTCATTTGATTTAATTCGCTTTGAGAAAATGCATTTGAGTTTATTTGATTTAATTAGCTTTGTTGAATGCATTTGAGTTTCATTTGATTTAATTAGCTTTATTGGACTTCATTTTAATTTCATTTGATACGATTAGCTTTGTTTGACTTCATTTGATTCAATTAGCTTTGTTTCGACTTCATTTTACTTTAATTTGATTCAATTAGCTTTGTTGAATGCACTTGAGTTTCATTGGATTCAATTGGCATTGTTGAATGCATTTGAGTTTCATTTGATTCAATTAGCTTTGTTGAATGCATTTGAGTTTCATTTGATTCAATTAGCTTTATTGGACTTCATTTGACTTTTATTTGATACGATTTGCTTTGTTTGACTTCATTTGATTCAATTAGCATTGTTTGACTTGATTTTACTTTAATTTGATTCAATTAGCTTTGTTGAATGCACTTGAGTTTCATTGGATTCAATTAGCTTTGTTGAATGCATTTGAGTTTCATTTGATTCAATTAGCTTTGTTGAATGCATTTTATTTTCATTTGATTCAATTAGCTTTATTGGACTTCATTGGACTTTTATTTGATACGATTAGCTTTGTTTGACTTTATTTGATTCAATTAGCTTTGTTGAATGCTCTTGAGTTTCATTTGATTCAATTAGCTTTGTTGAATGCATTTGAGTTTCATTTGATTCAATTAGCTTTGTTGAATGCATTTGAGTTTCAATTGATTCAAAAAGTTTTGTTTGACTTCGTTTGACTTTAATTTGAATCAATTAGCTTTGTTTAATGCATTTGAGTTTCATTTGATTCAATTAGTTTTGTTGAATGCATTTGATTTTAATTGGATTCATTTAGCTATGTTTCGACTTTCATTTGATTCAATTAGCTTTGTTTGACTTCATTTGACTTTAATTTGACTCAATTTACTTTGTAGAATGCATTTGAGTATCATTTGATTCTATTAGCTATATTTGACTTAATTTGACTTTCATTTAATTCAATTAGCTTTGTTTGATTTAATTTTACTTTATTTTGATTCAATTAGCTTTGTTGAATCCATTTAAGATTAATTTAATTCAATTAGCTTTATTGAATGCATATGAGATTCATTTGATTCAATAAGTTTTGTTTGACTTCATTTGACTTTCATTTGATTCAATTAGCTTTGTTGAATGCATTTGAGTTTATTTTATTCGATCAGCTTTGTTGAATGCATTTGAGTTTCATTTGATTCAATTAGCTTTATTGGACTTCATTTGACTTTCATTTGATACGATTAGCTTTGTTTGACTTCATTTGATTCAATTAGCTTTGTTTGACTTCAATTTACTTTAATTTGATTCAATTACCTTTGTTGAATGCATTTGAGTTTCATTTGATTCAATTAGCTTTGTTGAATGTATTTGAGTTTAATTTGATTCAATTACCTTTAATTGAATGCATTTGAGATTCATTTAATTCAATAAGTTTTGTTTGACTTCATTTGACTTTCATTTGATTCAATTAGCTTTGTTGAATGCATTTGAGTTTATCTGATTCAATTTACTTTGTTGAATGCATTTGAGTTTCATTTGATTCAATTGGCTTTATTGGACTTCATTTAACTTTCATTTGATGCGATTAGCTTTGTTTGACTTCATTTGATTCAATTAGCTATGTTTGACTTCATTTTACTTTAATTTGATTCAATTAGCTTTGTTGAATGCATTTGAGTTTCATTTGATTCAATTAGCTTTGTTGAATGTATTTGAGTTTAATTTGATTCAATTAGCTTTAATTGAATGCATTTGAGATTCATTTAATTCAATATGTTTTGTTTGACTTCATTTCACTTTTATTTGATTCAATTAGCTTTGTTCGATGCATTTGAGTTTTATTTGATTCTATTAGCTATGTTTGACTTTCATTGGATTCAATTAACTTTCTTTGACTTCATTTTACTTTAATTTGATTCAATGAGCTTTGTTGAATGCATTTGAGTTTCATTTAATTCAATTACCATTGTTGTGTGCATTTAAGTTTCATTTGATTCTATTAGCTATGTTTGACTTCATTTTACTTTAATTTGATTCAATTAGCTTTGTTGAATGCATTTAAGTTCATTTGATTTAATTCGCTTTGTTGAATGCATTTGAGTTTATTTGATTCAATTAGCTTTATTGGACTTCATTTGACTTTTATTTGATACGATTAGCTTTGTTTCGACTTCATTTGATTCAATTAGCATTGTTTGACTTCATTTTACTTTAATTTGATTCAATTAGCTTTGTTGAATGCATTTAAGTTTCATTTGATTTAATTAGCTTTGTTGAATGCATTTGAGTTTCATTTGATTCAATTATCTTTATTGGACTTCATTTGACTTTCATTTGATGCGATTAGCTTTGTTTGACTTCATTTGATTCAATTAGCATTGTTTGACTTCATTTTACTTTAATTTGATTCAGTTAGCTTTGTTGAATGCACTTGAGTTTCATTGGATTCAATTAGCTTTGTTGAATGCATTTGAGTTTCATTTGATTTAATTAGCTTTGTTGAATGCATTTGAGTTTCATTTGATTCAATTAGCTTTATTAGACTTCATTGGACTTTTATTTGATACGATTAGCTTTGTTTGACTTCATTTGATTCAATTAGCTTTGTTTGACTTTATTTTACTTTAATTTGATTCAATTAGCTTTGTTGAATGCATTTGAGTTTCATTTGATTCAATTAGCTTTGTTGAATGCATTTGAGTTTAATTTGATTCAATTAGCTTTAATTGAATGCATTTGAGATTCATTTAATTCAATATGTTTTGTTTGACTTCATTTCACTTTTATTTGATTCAATTAGCTTTGTTCGATGCATTTGAGTTTTATTTGATTCTATTAGCTATGTTTGACTTTCATTTGATTCAATTAACTTTCTTTGACTTCATTTTACTTTAATTTGATTCAATGAGCTTTGTTGAATGCATTTGAGTTTCATTTAATTCAATTACCATTGTTGTGTGCATTTAAGTTTCATTTGATTCTATTAGCTATGTTTGACTTCATTTTACTTTAATTTGATTCAATTAGCTTTGTTGAATGCATTTAAGTTCATTTGATTTAATTCGCTTTGTTGAATACATTTGAGTTTATTTGATTCAATTAGCTTTATTGGACTTCATTTGACTTTTATTTGATACGATTAGCTTTGTTTGACTTCATTTGATTCAATTAGCATTGTTTGACTTCATTTTACTTTAATTTGATTCAATTAGCTTTGTTGAATGCATTTAAGTTTCATTTGATTTAATTAGCTTTGTTGAATGCATTTGAGTTTCATTTGATTCAATTATCTTTATTGGACTTCATTTGACTTTCATTTGATGCGATTAGCTTTGTTTGACTTCATTTGATTCAATTAGCATTGTTTAACTTCATTTTACTTTAATTTGATTCAGTTAGCTTTGTTGAATGCACTTGAGTTTCATTGGATTCAATTAGCTTTGTTGAATGCATTTGAGTTTCATTTGATTTAATTAGCTTTGTTGAATGCATTTGAGTTTCATTTGATTCAATTAGCTTTATTAGACTTCATTGGACTTTTATTTGATACGATTAGCTTTGTTTGACTTCATTTGATTCAATTAGCTTTGTTGAATGCTCATGAGTTTCATTTGATTCAATTAGCTTTGTTGAATGCATTTGAGTTTCATTTGATTCAATTAGCTTTATTGGACTTCATTGGACTTTTATTTGATACGATTAGCTTTGTTTGATTTCATTTGATTCAATTAGCTTTGTTTCGACTTCATTTTACTTTAATTTGATTCAATTAGCTTTGTTGAATGCTCTTGAGTTTCATTTGATTCAATTAGCTTTGTTGAATGCATTTGAGTTTCATTTGATTCAATTAGCTTTGTTGAATGCATTTGAGTTTCATTTGATTCAAAAAGTTTTGTTTGACTTCGTTTGACTTTAATTTGAATCAATTAGCTTTGTTTAATGTATTTGAGTTTCATTTGATTCAATTAGTTTTGTTGAATGCATTTGATTTTCATTTGATTCATTTAGCTATGTTTCGACTTTATTTGACATTCATTTGATTCAATTAGCTTTGTTTGACTTTATTTGAGTTTAATTTGATTCAATTAGCTTTGTAGAATGCATTTGAGTATCATTTGACTCAATTAGCTTTGTTGAATGCATTTGAGTTTCATTTGATTTAATTAGCTTTATTGGACTTCATTTGACTTTCATTTGATACGATTAGCTTTGTTTGACTTCATTTGATTCAATTAGCTTTGTTTGACTTTATTTTACTTTAATTTGATTCAATTAGCTTTGTTGAATGCATTTGAGTTTCATTTGATTCAATTTGCTTTGTTGAATGCATTTGAGTTTAATTTGATTCAATTAGCTTTAATTGAATGCATTTGAGATTCATTTAATTCAATAAGTTTTGTTTGACTTCATTACACTTTTATATGATTCAATTAGCTTTGTTAGATGCATTTGAGTTTCATTTGATTCTATTAGCTATGTTTGACTTTCATTTGATTCAATTAGCTTTCTTTGACTTCATTTTACTTTAATTTGATTCAATTAGCTTTGTTGAATGCATTTGAGTTTCATTTAATTCAATTACCTTTGTTGTATGCATTTGAGTTTCATTTGATTCTATTAGCATTGTTTGACTTCATTTTACTTTAATTTGATTCAATTAGCTTTGTTGAATGCACTTGAGTTTCATTGGATTCAATTGGCATTGTTGAATGCATTTGAGTTTCATTTGATTCAATTAGCTTTGTTGAATGCATTTGAGTTTCATTTGATTCAATTAGCTTTATTGGACTTCATTTGACTTTTATTTGATACGATTTGCTTTGTTTCGACTTCATTTGATTCAATTAGCTTTGTTTGACTTGATTTTACTTTAATTTGATTCAATTAGCTTTGTTGAATGCTATTGAGTTTCATTTGATTCAATTAGCTTTGTTGAATGCATTTGAGTTTCATTTGATTCAATTAGCTTTATTGGACTTCATTTTACTTTCATTTGATACGATTAGCTTTGTTTGACTTCATTTGATTCAATTAGCATTGTTTGACTTCATTTTTACTTTAATTTGATTCAATTAGCTTTGTTGAATGTACTTGAGTTTCATTGGATTCAATTAGCTTTGTTGAATGTGATACGAAATCAGTTGCTAATTCCGAAATTCTACTAAGTACTAATCTCAATCACAATAAAGGAGAGATTCACGGTTTAAAGATTAGTACTAGTTTAATCATGTTGAGCAACGAAGGAAAGGAAGTTAATTAAGCTAGTTAGTTTAATTAACGTTTTTGTAATTTTCGGTTTTTGTAAACCGGAATTATTTTGTTTAGCGTAAGTGTAAATTGGTCGAACCATGCTTGGGGTTACGAACCATACTTGGGACGTGTGAAAAGGGGTTCTTGAAGATATCTTGAAGCTTTCCTTGCAAGCTAAGACAAGCCCCCCCCACTTGGTGATGAAAACCGTCCCACCTTGCCCCAAAGTCAACAAAACACACAACAACACTATTCCTCCTTACATCCTTGTTGGATTATAAGATATTTGTTGTTTAATTGCTTTGTTTAATTACTTTGGTGCTTAGATTTTTATGGCTAATGTTTAAAGCCTTCTTTAGCATGTACTTGATTGATGGAGTAATGAAAAATCAGTTTTAGTTTTGATTTAAACATTGTGTTTATTCGGTTTTTTTGGAGATTGAAAAATCCGAAATTCCTCTTGCGATTAAGAAGTGATCTTAATTTCGAAACCCTTGAGTTAAGTGAGTTAAACTTAATTTAAGAGAGAGTTAATATAATTAGTGAGTTTAAACTAATTAAATCCACTCTCAAAAACCTCCTAAATCAGTTTCTAAGTAAGATAAACTTCAAAACCGATTTAGAATCCTTAAGCATAAATAAGTGAGTAAAGCTTATCGAGCTTAGGTTACATTTTCATATACGATTTCGCATCAAGTGGTATCAAGAGCTAAGTTCTGAAATGGACGAGGAAATAGATGATAATGCTAGAAGAGATGCGATGCTAGAAGCTCTAGCTAAGCAAAACGAAGCATTACACGACATGATGGCAAAGATAACCTTAGAATTGTTTAAGAAGAAACCCAATGAGGAAGAAAGGAGTTCTAGGGGCCGATGATAGGGGTTTGAAAATCGAAGTTCCGAATTTTGACGGAGCTAGTGATCCGGAATTATACATTGAATGGGAACGTTCTTTGGAGCGTTTTTTTTTGATTACAAAGACACTCCGAATGATAAGAAATACAAGGTTGCTGTTTTGAAACTAACCAAATATGCATCCATTTGGTTAGAAGGCTTGAAGAGGCAAAGGGTGAAGGAGAACAAATCCAAGATTGCTACTTGGGAGAAATTAAAGAAGCAATTACGGAAGCGTTTTGTTCCAACTAACTACAAGCAAAATCAGTATGTTAGATGGTCCACACTCAAACAAGGCACCACGTCCATGGATGAGTACATCAAGGAATTCGAAAAGCTTTCCATTGTTTGTGAAATAGAAGAAATGGAGGAGCAAAATTGGGCGGATTCTTAGGGAGGCGCCTAAATGAGGATGTGCGTGAGAAAGTGGAGGTGTACCCATACCTTTCTTTCGACGAGGCTTGCAAAGTGGCTCTCAAAATTGACAGCCAAAAGAAGAAAGCAACAACAAGTAAGTCTTATTCAAAGCCTTTTAGTACTTTTAAAGCTAATACTAGTACTAGCAACTTTGATAAGAACAAAAAATCGGATTTCATTCGAAAGAGAAGGAGAAAGTGGTAGATGACAAAGCCTTTAAAGTTAAATGTTTTAAGTGTCAAGGTTATGGTCATTACCAATCGACTTGTCCTACGAAAAGAGTCATGACTATAAGGGACATAGAGGAGATAGACGAATTGGAGAGGATATACCTCTTAGAAAAGCAACATGATAAATTCGATTTAGGTAACGAAAGTGATGAGGACGTGTGTAATCCCGAAATGGAGGGTGAAATGTTGGTTCTTAGGAGATCCTTGTACTCTAATGTCGTGGCTGAAAATGAGGAACAAAGAGAAACCATTTTTCATTCGAAATGCTTAGTGAATAAGAAGCTATGCACGTTAATCATTGATGGTGGTAGTTGTACAAATGTAGCTTCAACTCGAACTTGTAGAGAATAGCATTACCTACTACTAAACATCCACATCCTTATAAACGAAATGGTTAGATGATGATAGTGAAGTAAGGGTGAAGAGTAGAGTTTTAATCACGTTTTCCATTGGAAATTATGAAGATGAAATTCTATGTGATGTAATTCCTATGACTGCGTGCCATATTCTACTTGGTAGACCGTGGCAATTTGATCGAAAAGTAATGCATGATGGTTGTTTGAATGTGTATAAGGTAAACAAGAATGGCAAAACCAAAACCTTATTACCATTGCCCCCTTCAAAAATACGAGACACAACACCTAAGCAAAAAAAACCTCGTGAGTGGTAGTGTGTTTTTAGGGAGAAAAAGATTCGAGAGGGAGTTGGGAACAAATCGGGTCGTGTATGTTCTAGTTGCTAAGGAGGTGAACGAGGGAATGGAAGTTGAAGATTCAGATTTGAGGGAGTTATTGGAGGGATTTGGAGACGTGTTTCCTAATGACCTACCAAATGGCCTACCCCTAAACGTGGAATTGAGCATCAAATTGATCTCATTCCCGGAGCACCACTTCCAAATAAACCTTCCTATAGATGCAATCCCAAAGAAAGTGAGGAGTTACAAAGCCAAATCGGTGAATTGATGAAGAAAGGCTACGTGGAGAGAGAGTAAAAGTCCAGTGTCTTTGTTCCGACTTTACTTGTGCCAAAAAAAAGACGGAACATGGAGGATGTGTATTGATAGCCGTGCTTGTGAACAATATAACCATCAAATACTGATTTCCCATCCCTAGGCTAGATGACATGTTAGATGAGTTAAGTGGATCCAATTTGTTTTCAAAAATTGATTTGAGAAGTGGATACCACCAAATATGCATGAGAGAGGGAGATGAGTGGAAGACGGCTTTCAAAACGAAGTATGGGTTGTATGAATGGTGGTTATGCCATTTGGTCTCATAAATGCCCCTAGTACGTTCATGAGATTGATGAATGAAGTACTTAGGCCGTTTTTGGGAAAGTTCGTGGTTGTGTATTTGGATGATATTCTTGTCTATAGTCTTAACAAGGAGGATCATTTAGATCATTTGCAACAATTGTTCGAAGTTCTAAAAGAGCAAAAGCTGTATGGAAAGCTTGAAAAGTGCACGTTTATGCAAAGGGAGATTGGCTTCCTTGGTTTCATCATTTCGATGAAGGGGTGAAGGTGGATCCATCCAAAGTAGAAGCAATTTCTTCTTGACCAGGTTCCCCACAACTATCACTGAGGTGAGATCTTTTCATGGTTTAGCTTCTTTTTATAGGAGATTTATAAATAATTTCAGCACTTTATTAGCTCCTATAACTCGAATGCACTAAACATGGAAAATTTGTATGGAGTGACGCGACTCAAAAGGCGTTTGAACTTGTAAAGGAGAAAATGTGTAAAACGCCTATCCTAGCTTTACCCGATTTTGCAAAACCATTTGAAGTTGAGTGTGATGCAAGTGGAACGGGTATTGGGGCTGTTTTAATTCAATGTGGCAAACCTATTGCTTATTTTAGCGAGAAACTAAATCGAGCCAAGTTGAATTATTCCACGTATGATAAAGAGTTTTATGCCATGGTTAGAGCTCTTAATCATTGGAGTCACTATTTGCGACCACAAGCTTTTGTTCTCCACTCGATCATGAATCGTTGAAATATATTCATGGCCAACATAAGCTTAGTGCTCGTCATGCTAAATGGGTAGAATTCTTACAATCTTTCAATTTTGTTGCCAAGTATAAGGCCGGAAAAGCCAACATTGTAGGCGATGCTTTATCACGGAGACACGTATTGCTTAACATGGTGGATTCCAAGGTACTTGGGTTTGAGTTGATTAAGGAATTCTATGTTCTTGATGAGGAGACACGTGACCCGTTCGTGGCTACCAAGGATGGTCCAAAAGACCATTATCATCAAATGGAAGGGTTTTTTGTTTAAAGGGAACAAACTTTGTGTTCCTAAATGTCCCGTTCGTGATTTGCTAATTAGAGAAGCTCATGGAGGTGGGTTAGCCGGCCATTTTGGCGTTAGCAAGACTATGGAGTTGTTACAAGAACATTTTTCGTGGCCTCATATGATCAAAGAAGTACATGCTTTGTTTTGGCTCGTTGTGGTGTTTGTCAAAGGGCTAAAAGCACGTTCCATAAGGGGTTGTACACTCCTTTACCAACACCGGAGAGACCATGGGAGGATGTCGGTATGGATTTCATTGTGGCTCTTCCTAGGACACAAAGAGGGAAGGATTCGGTCATGGTGGTAGTGGACCGTTTCTCAAAAATGGCACACTTCGTGCCTTGTCACAAAACGGAAGATGCTATTAATGTTTCTTGTTTATATTTCTCGGGAAATTGTTCGCTTGCATGGAGTGCCAAGAACTATTGTCTCGGATCGAGATAGTAAGTTTTTGAGTCATTTCGGAGGTCCCTATGGAGGATGATGGGTACTAAGTTCTTTGTTTAGTACTTCACATCACCCCCAAACAGATGGTCAAACCGGTGACCAATCGAACTCTAGGCACCTTGTTAAGGGGCTTAGTGAGCAAGACGGGAAAGGATTGGGATGTCAAGTTATGCCATGCGGAGTTTGCTTACAATAGAACTCCAACTTTTGCAACAAAACATTCACCGTTCGAAGTGGTATATGGGGTAAATCCGTATGTACCTATTGATCTTATTTCGTTGCCTAAAGACTCTTATGCCCATGGAGATGCTAGGCAACAAGCTGAAACAATGGTGAAAGTTCACAAAGAAATACGCACCAATATCGAGAAGACAAATGAGATGTACAAAAAGAAAGCAAACAAAAGTCGGAAACCGAGGTTGTTTTGCTCCGGAAGATTGGTGTGGATTCACTTGAGGAAGGAGAGGTTTCCAAGTAAAAGAAAGCATAAACTCATGCCCCGAGCTGAAGGACCTTTCAAGGTTCTTGAACGTTATGGAGACAATGCTTACAAGATAGACCTTCCCGGAGACTATGGCGTGGCAAAGAACATTCAACGTAGGGGACTTATCCCCCTATTTAGAAGATGAAGATGTGCAAGAATTGAGGACAATTCCTTTTCAAGAAGGAGAGAGGATGATACGAAATCGTTGCTAATTCCGAAATTCTACTAAGTACTAATCTCAATCACAATAAAGGAGAGATTCACGGTTTAAAGATTAGTACTAGTTTAATCATGTTGAGCAACGACGAAGGAAAGGAAGTTAATTAAGCTAGTTAGTTTAATTAACGTTTTTGTAATTTTCGGTTTTTGTAAACCCGGAATTATTTTGTTTAGCGTAAGTGTAAATTGGTCGAACCATGCTTGGGGTTACGAACCATACTTGGGACGTGTGAAAAGGGGTTCTTGAAGATATCTTGAAGCTTTCCTTGCAAGCTAAGACAAGCCCCCCACTTGGTGATGAAAACCGGCCCCACCTTGCCCTAAAGTCAACAAAACACACAACAACACTATTCCTCCTTACATCCTTGTTGGATTAAGAGATATTTGTTGTTTAATTGCTTTGTTTAATTACTTTGGTGCTTAGATTTTTATGGCTAATGTTTAAAGCCTTCTTTAGCATGTACTTGATTGATGGAGTAATGAAAAATCAGTTTTAGTTTTGATTTAAACATTGTGTTTATTCGGTTTTTTTGGAGATTGAAAAATCCGAAATTCCTCTTGCGATTAAGAAGTGATCTTAATTTCGAAACCCTTGAGTTAAGTGAGTTAAACTTAATTTAAGAGAGAGTTAATATAATTAGTGAGTTTAAACTAATTAAATCCACTCTCAAAACCTCCTAAATCGGTTTCTAAGTAAGATAAACTTCAAAACCGATTTAGAATCCTTAAGCATAAATAAGTGAGTAAAGCTTATCGAGCTTAGGTTACATTTTCATATACGATTTCGCATCGAATGGCATTTGAGTTTCATTTGATTCAATTAGCTTTGTTGAATGCACTTGAGTTTCATTGGATTCAATTAGCTTTGTTGAATGCATTTGAGTTTCATTTGATTCAATTAGCTTTGTTGAATGCATTTGAGTTTCATTTGATTCAATTAGCTTTGTTGGATGCATTTGAGTTTCATTTGATTCAATTAGCTTTATTGGACTTCACTTGGACTTTTATTTGATACGATTAGCTTTGTTTGACTTCATTTGATTCAATTAGCTTTGTTTGACTTCATTTTACTTTAATTTGATTCAATTAGCTTTGTTGAATGCTCTTGAGTTTCATTTGATTCAATTAGCTTTGTTGAATGCATTTGAGTTTCATTTGATTCAATTAGCTTTGTTGAATGCATTTGAGTTTCATTTGATTCAATTAGCTTTATTAAACTTCATTGGACTTTTATTTGATAGGATTAGCTTTGTTTGACTTCATTTGATTCAATTAGCTTTGTTTGACTTCATTTTACTTTAATTTGATTCAATTAGCTTTGTTGAATGCTCTTGAGTTTCATTTGATTCAATTAGCTTTGTTGGATGCATTTGAGTTTCATTTGATTCAATTAGCTTTATTGGACTTCATTGGACTTTTATTTGATACGATTAGCTTTGTTTGACTTCATTTGATTCAATTAGCTTTGTTTGACTTCATTTGATTCAATTAGTTTTGTTTGACTTCATTTTACTTTAATTTGATTCAATTAGCTTTGTTGAATGCTCTTGAGTTTCATTTGATTCAATTAGCTTTGTTGAATGCATTTGAGTTTCATTTGATTCAATTAGCTTTGTTGAATGCATTTGAGTTTCATTTGATTCAAAAAGTTTTGTTTGACTTCGTTTGACTTTAATTTGAATCAATTAGCTTTGTTTAATGTATTTGAGTTTCATTTGATTCAATTAGTTTTGTTGAATGCATTTGATTTTCATTTGATTCATTTAGCTATGTTTGACTTTATTTGACTTTCATTTGATTCAATTAGCTTTGTTTGACTTCATTTGAGTTTCATTTGATTCAATTAGCTTTGTTGAATGCATTTGAGTTTCATTGGATTCAAAAAGTGTTGTTTGACTTCGTTTGACTTTAATTTGAATCAATTAGCTTTGTTTAATGCATTTGAGTTTCATTTGATTCAATTAGTTTTGTTGAATGCATTTGATTTTCATTTGATTCATTTAGCTATGTTTCGACTTTCATTTAATTCAATTAGCTTTGTTTGACTTCATTTGACTTTAATTTGATTCAATTAGCTTTGTTGAATGCATTTAAGTTTCATTTGATTTAATTAGCTTTGTTGAATGCATTTGAGTTTCAATTGATTCAATTAGCTTTATTGGACTTCATTTGACTTTCATTTGATACGATTAGCTTTGTTTGACTTCATTTGATTCAATTAGCATTGTTTGACTTGATTTTACTTTAATTTGATTCAATTAGCTTTGTTGAATGCATTTGAGTTTCATTTGATTCAATTAGCTTTATTGGACTTCATTTTACTTTCATTTGATACGATTAGCTTTGTTTGACTTCATTTGATTCAATTAGCATTGTTTGACTTCATTTTACTTTAATTTGATTCAATTAGCTTTGTTGAATGCACTTGAGTTTCATTGGATTCAATTAGCTTTGTTGAATGCATTTGAGTTTCAGTTGATTCAATTAGCTTTGTTGAATGCATTTGAGTTTCATTTGATTCAATTAGCTTTATTGGACTTCATTGGACTTTTTATTTGATAGGATTAGCTTTGTTTGACTTCATTTGATTCAATTAGCTCTTTTTGACTTCATTTTACTTTAATTTGATTCAATTAGCTTTGTTGAATGCTCTTGAGTTTCATTTGATTCAATTAGCTTTGTTGGATGCATTTGAGTTTCATTTGATTCAATTAGCTTTATTGGACTTCATTGGACTTTTATTTGATACGATTAGCTTTGTTTGACTTCATTTGATTCAATTAGCTTTGTTTGACTTCATTTTACTTTAATTTGATTCAATTAGCTTTGTTGAATGCTCTTGAGTTTCATTTGATTCAATTAGCTTTGTTGAATGCATTTGAGTTTCATTTGATTCAATTAGCTTTGTTGAATGCATTTGAGTTTCATTTGATTCAATTAGCTTTATTAGACTTCATTGGACTTTTATTTGATAGGATTAGCTTTGGTTGACTTCATTTGATTCAATTAGCTTTGTTTGACTTCATTTTACTTTAATTTGATTCAATTAGCTTTGTTGAATGCTCTTGAGTTTCATTTGATTCAATTAGCTTTGTTGGATGCATTTGAGTTTCATTCGATTCAATTAGCTTTATTGGACTTCATTGGACTTTTATTTGATACGATTAGCTTTGTTTGACTTCATTTGATTCAATTAGCTTTGTTTGACTTCATTTGACTTTAATTTGATTCAATTAGCTTTGTTGAATGCTCTTGAGTTTCATTTGATTCAATTAGCTTTGTTGAATGCATTTGAGTTTCATTTGATTCAATTAGCTTTGTTGAATGCATTTGAGTTTCATTTGATTCAAAAAGTTTTGTTTGACTTCGTTTGACTTTAATTTGAATTAATTAGCTTTGTTTAATGTATTTGAGTTTCATTTGATTCAATTAGTTTTGTTGAATGCATTTGATTTTCATTTGATTCATTTAGCTATGTTTGACTTCATTTGAGTTTAATTTGATTCAATTAGCTTTGTAGAATGCATTTGAGTATCATTTGACTCAATTAGCTTTGTTGAATGCATTTGAGTTTCATTTGATTTAATTAGCTTTATTGGACTTCATTTGACTTTCATTTGATACGATTAGCTTTGTTTGACTTCATTTGATTCAATTAGCTTTGTTTGACTTCATTTTACTTTAATTTGATTCAATTAGCTTTGTTGAATGCTCTTGAGTTTCATTTGATTCAATTAGCTTTGTTGGATGCATTTGAGTTTCATTTGATTCAATTAGCTTTATTGGACTTCATTGGACTTTTATTTGATACGATTAGCTTTGTTTGACTTCATTTGATTCAATTAGCTTTGTTTGACTTCATTTTACTTTAATTTGATTCAATTAGCTTTGTTGAATGCTCTTGAGTTTCATTTGATTCAATTAGCTTTGTTGAATGCATTTGAGTTTCATTTGATTCAATTAGCTTTGTTGAATGCATTTGAGTTTCATTTGATTCAAAAAGTTTTGTTTGACTTCGTTTGACTTTAATTTGAATCAATTAGCTTTGTTTAATGTATTTGAGTTTCATTTGATTCAATTAGTTTTGTTGAATGCATTTGATTTTCATTTGATTCATTTAGCTATGTTTGACTTTATTTGACTTTCATTTGATTCAATTAGCTTTGTTTGACTTCATTTGAGTTTAATTTGATTCAATTAGCTTTGTAGAATGCATTTGAGTATCATTTGACTCAATTAGCTTTGATGAATGCATTTGAGTTTCATATGATTCAATTAGCTTTATTGGACTTCATTTGACTTTCATTTGATACGATTAGCTTTGTTTGACTTCATTTGATTCAATTAGCTTTGTTTGACTTTATTTTACTTTAATTTGATTCAATTAGCTTTGTGGAATGCATTTGAGTTTCATTTGATTCAATTAGCTTTGTTGAATGCATTTGAGTTTAATTTGATTCAATTAGCTTTAATTGAATGCATTTGAGATTCATTTAATTCAATAAGTTTTGTTTGACTTCATTACACTTTTATATGATTCAATTAGCTTTGTTCGATGCATTTGAGTTTCATTTGATTCTATTAGCTATGTTTGACTTTCATTTGATTCAATTAGCTTTCTTTGACTTCATTTTACTTTAATTTGATTCAATTAGCTTTGTTGAATGCATTTGAGTTTCATTTAATTCAATTACCTTTGTTGTATGCATTTGAGTTTCATTTGATTCAATTAGCTATGTGTGACTTCATTTTACTTTAATTTGATTCAATTAGCTTTGTTGAATGCATTTATGTTTCATTTGATTTAATTCGCTTTGTTGAATGCATTTGAGTTTATTTGATTTAATTAGCTTTGTTGAATGCATTTGAGTTTCATTTGATTCAATTAGTTTTATTGGACTTCATTTGACTTTAATTTGATACGATTAGCTTTGATTGACTTCATTTGATTCAATTAGCATTGTTTGACTTCATTTTACTTTAATTTGATTCAATTAACTTTGTTGAATGCATTTGAGTTTCATTGGATTCAATTAGCTTTGTTGAATGCATTTGAGTTTCATTTGATTCAATTAGCTTTGCTGAATGCATTTGAGTTTCATTTGATTCAATTAGCTTTATTGGACTTCATTGGACTTTTGATACAAGTCAAGGTCAAGGTCAAGCTCCAAATGATCCGATTTGTTTAGTCCTTGAAGTGTTCGGGTTCAAGTTAAATTCAAACTCCTCATTTGTGTCATTTCTTAAGTGGGACGATGATTCCATTGATGAAGCTTGAAGGTGACACCATTTCTAGAGTCTTAGTTATTTTAATTTAGTCTTTAATTTTCAGTAAATAAGGTCCGAAAATATCTTGTGATATTTCGACCAAGATAGGCGTGTCATTAGGCGTGTGATTTGGTCCTTGTGCTCCAAGTTTGCAAGTTGTCATTGAGTTGTAATACTTTCCTTATTTCTTGGTTTCCTTATGTATTTAGGCGTGTGAAGGGGGATTGGGGGCTGATTTGGTTGTTTCCTTATTTACTCCTTTATTCTCTCCTAGAATCAAGGGATTAAGATGTAAGGAATTAAGGAATGTTTCCTTAATTCTTATGGCTGATTTTCGGCCCTTGCTTGGTCCTTGGAGGACAAGTTTATTCTATTATAAATAATAGTTCCATGCTATCATTCAAGGCATGTGAGATTTACCTAAAAACTTTGTTATTGAATTTAATTGTGTGATCAATTACTTTCGTCCATTAAGTTTATTTTCAGGAGTGATTATTTACTTAGTGTTTAATCCACTTTATTCCAGGAGTGGTGTAAGTGAGATTAAGAGTTAATTAAAATATTCAAGAGTGTTTATTTTAATTATCATATCCGGTGACTTAATCATAATTTTCGGACTTCATTATTCATTCAAGTTCGAACCTTTGCTCGGAATTCTTGGTTGCTCTTTCAACTTGGACGTGCAATCATATCAGTTGGTATCGAGATTTTTCCGGGAGGGTGAGGATAGAAGGGATTCTCCTTTCATTGGTAAGTGCTTCTACTTTGTTCGATCCTTTGTTGGGGTTTTGTGTGGTTGTGGCTTGCTATTTGAGTTATAATGTCCGAATTTCTTTGAAATAAAAGCTGAATTTCTTGAAATAAAAGCTCTTATTGAGAAAATTCATAACACTCAATTAGAGGAAAAGGAGAAAACGGCAAGATTAACAAAGTAGCTCATAACATTCTTGCGGGTAAAGTGAACAATAAAAACGACCCTAATCACATTGACTATGAATCTGATGTTGAGGAGGTTAAAATTGTTAAACCGACTTATGATAATGATAGGGGGATTAAACTAGATGATTTTACTGGTGATTCTAGTCCCGAGGATTTACTTGAATGGATTCGTCAACTTGAGAAAATTTGTGATTATAAGGGATTTGATGATGAGAAACGTTTTAAAATTGCCACCATTAGACTAACTAAGTATCTTGGAATTTGGTTAGAGAGTCTAAAGGCAAAAAGGGCGAGACTTGGGAAACCTAAGCTTAAAAGTTGGACTAAGCTTAAAAGGAAATTGCATGAGAAGTTTGTTCCAAGTGATTTTATTCAAAAGGCAATATATGAGAAAGAATTCTTTGACTCAAGATGTGTCAAGCGTGCATGATTATATGGTTGAATTTGACAAGTTATGTTTGATTTGTGATGTTGATGAAGTCGAACAAGAAAAAATTGCTAGGTTTGTTAATGGACTTAATAAATCTATTGCTAGAAAGGTTGATGTGTCGAATTATAGCACTTTTGATGATGTGTGTCGATTGGCTTTAAAATTTGAAAGGCATGAATTGGATGAAAAGAAATCATATGGGGGAAATTCGGCCATAATAAACCCAATTCTTCTTCTTCTTTCGTCCCTTCTTCTTCTAATTCTTCTAAACCCTTTGAAAAGAAAGATAATCCTTCTAAAGGGGAACCAAAGGGAGAACGACCTAAGTTGGTGATTTCTAAGGAAAAGTGGGAAGAAACCCGAAAGTGTTTTAAGTGTCAAGGAAGGGGGTCATATTGCTAGTAGTTGTCCATCTAGAAAACCCTAACTTTGAGACAATACATGACCATAGAAGAGGAGGAGAGAACTTATGACTATGTGTATGAAGAGGAGGAATGTGAAAGTGTTGATAATGAGATTGCATATGCCGAAGATGAGTCTAGGATGCTTGGGGTTATTAGGAGAACTTTGCATGTTGATCATTCTCCTAACCATGATCAAAGAGAAAACTTGTTTCATACTAGATGTCGAATTGGTGAGTTTACATGTAATGTGATTATTGACAAGTGGTTCATGTACGAATGTGGTTGCTTCTAATGTGGTTTCTAAGTTGAATTTGATTGTTAGAGACCATCCACATCCTTATAAGTTGAGTTGGTTGGATGACAAAACGGGTTTGTTGGTGAAAAAGCAAGCTCTTGTGTCGTTTTCTATTGGGGGTTACAAAGATGAGTTGTGGGGTGATGTTCTACCCATGAGTGCTTGTCATCTTCTTCTTGGTAGACCTTGGCAATATGATCGAAAAGGTGTTCATGAAGGTGAAACCAATGTGTACACGGTTTTGATGGGTTCTAAAAAGATTCGGTTGGTTCCTTTGTCTCCTAGTTCCATGGCAACCAAGAAGGTGGTTGAAACGAAACAAAACTTGTTTCTTTCGGCCAAAGAATTCGAGAAAGAGGTAGAATTGGAAGGACATTGTTATGCTTTATGTGTTAAACTTGCTTTGACTAATGATGTTTCTTCTAGTAATCCGAAACTTGCGGCTCTATTGGACGAATTTTGTGATGTTTTTCCGGGAGGAATTGCCTCAAGGATTACCACCATTGAGAGGCATTGAGCATGCCATTGATCTTGTACCGGGCGCACCTTTGCCAAATAAGCCGGCATATAGATGTGATCCCGTAGCTTCTAAGGAGCTACAAAAGCAAATTGAAGAGTTGATTGACCGAGGCTATGTAAGAGAAAGCATGAGTCCATGTGCCGTTCCCGCTTTGCTTGTTCCTAAGAAAGATGGTACTTGGAGGATGTGTATTGATAGTAGAGCCGTCAACAACATAACAATCAAGTATCGTTTTCCTATGCCTAGATTAGAGGACATGCTTGATGAGCTACATGGAGCTTCGATTTTTTCGAAGATTGATTTGAGGAGTGGTTATCATCAAATGAGAATTCGGGAAGGAGATGAATGGAAAATCGCTTTCAAGACCAAACAAGGTCTATATGAGTGGATGGTGATGCCCTTTGGTCTTTGCAATGCTCCTAGTTCATTTATGAGACTTATGAATGAGGTACTACGTCCCTTTCTTAACAAGTTTATTGTTGTCTATTTAGATGATATTCTTGTATATAGTACTAGTGTTGAGTCTCATTTACTTCACTTGAGAGCTTTATTTGAAAAATTAAGAGAGCAAAAGTTGTATGGAAAAATGGAAAAATGTGATTTTCTTGTTCCTAGTATTGCTTTTCTTGGTTACATTGTGTCTAGGGATGGAGTTCATGTGGATCCGGAAAAGTCAAGGCCATGTCTTCATGGTTGGCGCCTACAAGTGCTCATGAATGTCGAAGCTTTCATGGTCTAGCTTCCTTTTATAGAAGATTCATCCGAAATTTCTCAACTATCATGGCACCAATCACGGATTTGATGAAGAAAGGGGAGTTTTCATGGAACTCTCATGCTCAAAAGGCGTTTGATGAAGTCAAGGAGATGCTATGCAACGCTCCTATCCTTGCCTTGCCGGATTTCAACAAGTTGTTCGAAGTTGAATGTGATGCTAGTGGACTTGGAGTTGGGGCGGTTTTGCTTCAAGAAAGGAGGCCCATTGCCTACTTTAGTGAGAAGTTAAGTGGCGCCAAACTCAACTACTCCAACTATGATCGTGAATTCTATGCAATTGTGAGAGCCTTGAATCATTGGTCTCATTACTTGAGGCCCAAGCCTTTCATTCTTCATTCGGATCATGAAGCACTCAAATACATCCATGGACAGCAAAAGCTCAACCATAGGCATGCTAAGTGGGTTGAATTCCTACAAACCTTCACTTTTTCGTCTAAGTATAAGGAAGGTAAGAATAATATTGTTGCGGATGCCCTTTCAAGGCGTTCTTATCTTTTAGCCATGGTTGATGCAAGGGTGTTGGGGTTTGAACACTTAAAGGATTTATATGATGATTTTCGTGAGTCTTTTAAGAGCCCTAATGGTTTGTTTGTGTTACAAGAGGGATTTCTGTTTAAAGGAAACAAGCTATGCATTCCTAAGAGTGGCGTGAGGGAATTGCTTGTGAGGGAAGTTCATAGTGGAGGGGTGGCTGGACATTTCGGTGTTCAAAAGACATTAGACACTTTGAATGAGAGTTTTTATTGGCCTAACATGATGAGGGATGTTCATATGGTGGTTAGTAAGTGTGCTACTTGTCAAAGGTCGAAGAGTACCTTCCATAAAAGCCTTTATACTCCATTACCCGTACCTGATACACCTTGGGATAGTGTGAACATGGATTTCATTGTAGGATTACCAAGAACTCAAAGGGGGAAGGACGCAATTATGGTGGTGGTGGATCGTTTTTCGAAAATGGCTCACTTTGTTCCTATGCATAAAACTGATGATGCTTTGCATGTGGCGGATTTGTACTTCAAGGAGATCATTCGTTTGCATGGTATTCCTAGAAGTATTGTTAGTGATCGTGATACAAAGTTCCTTAGTCACTTTTGGAGGAGCTTATGGAAGATGGTGGGAACTAAGTTACTCTTTAGCACAAGTCATCATCCTCAAACTGATGGCCAAACTGAAGTAACTAATAGAACCCTTGGAGCTTTGTTGCGTGGCTTGGTGAGTAAGACACAAAAGGATTGGGATATAAAGCTAGCTCACGCCGAGTTTGCTTATAATAGAGCTCATTCTTCTACTACTTCTAAGTCTCCATTTGAGGTGGTCTACGGTATCAATCCTTTCCTTCCTATTGATTTTGTGTCACTAACTAAATCTGAAATTCATGTTGATTCTAAGAAGAGGTTGGAAGCTTTTAAGAAGACTTGTGAGCAAGTGAAAGCACGAATTGAGAAGATGAATGCTCAATACAAGGAACGAGCCAACAAGCATAGAAGGCAACCGAAATTTCAGATTGGCGACTTGGTTTGGATTCATTTGAGGAAAGAACGATTTCCAAGTAGAAGGAAGAACAAGCTTATGTGATACGAAATCGTATATGAAAATGTAACCTAAGCTCGATAAGCTTTACTCACTTATTTATGCTTAAGGATTCTAAATCGGTTTTGAAGTTTATCTTACTTAGAAACTGATTTAGGAGGTTTTTGAGAGTGGATTTAATTAGTTTAAACTCACTAATTATATTAACTCTCTCTTAAATTAAGTTTAACTCACTTAACTCAAGGGTTTCGAAATTAAGATCACTTCTTAATCGCAAGAGGAATTTCGGATTTTTCAATCTCCAAAAAAACCGAATAAACACAATGTTTAAATCAAAACTAAAACGATTTTCCATTACTCCATCCATTACATATATCAAGTACAAGCTAAAGAAGGCTTAAAACATTAGCCAAAAAAATCTAAGCACCAAAGTAATTAAACAAAGCAATTAAACAACAAATATCTCTTAATCCAACAAGGATGTAAGGAGGAATAGTGTTGTTGTGTGTTTTGTTGACTTTGGAGCTAGGTGGGACGGTTTTCATCACCAAGTGGGGGGGCTTGTCTTAGCTTGCAAGGAAAGCTTCAAGATATCTTCAAGAACCCCTTTTCACACGTCCCAAGTATGGTTCGCAACCCCAAGCATGGTTCGACCACTTTACACTTACGCTAAACAAAATAATTCGGGTTTACAAAAACCGAAAATTACAAAAACGTTAATTAAACTAACTAGCTTAATTAACTTCCTTTCCTTCGTTGCTCAACATGATTAAACTAGTACTAATCTTTAAACCGTGAATCTCTCCTTTATTGTGATTGAGATTAGTACTTAGTAGAATTTCGGAATTAGCAACCGATTTCGTATCATCCTCTCCTTCTTCAAAAGGAATTGTCCTCAATTCTTGCACATCTTCATCTTCTAAATAGGGGGATAAGTCCCCTACGTTGAATGTTCTTTGCCACGCCATAGTCTCAGGGAAGGTCTATCTTGTAAGCATTGTCTCCATAACGTTCAAGAACCTTGAAAGGTCCTTCGGCTCGGGGCATGAGTTTATGCTTTCTTTTACTTGGAAACCTCTCCTTCCTCAAGTGAATCCACACCAAATCTCCGGAGCAAACAACCTCGGTTTCCGACTTTTGTTTGCTTTCTTTTGTACATCTCATTTGTCTTCTCGATATTGGTGCGTATTTCTTTGTGAACTTTCACCATTGTTTCAGCTTGTTGCCTAGCATCTCCATGGACATAAGAGTCTTTAGGCAACGAAATAAGATCAATAGGTACATACGGATTTACCCCATATACCACTTCGAACGGTGAATGTTTTGTTGCAAAAGTTGGAGTTCTATTGTAAGCAAACTCCGCATGGCATAACTTGACATCCCAATCCTTTCCCGTCTTGCTCACTAAGCCCCTTAACAAGGTGCCTAGAGTTCGATTGGTCACTTCGGTTTGACCATCTGTTTGGGGGGTGATGTGAAGTACTAAACAAAGCAACTTAGTACCCATCATCCTCCATAGGGACCTCCAAAAATGACTCAAAAACTTACTATCTCGATCCGAGACAATAGTTCTTGGCACTCCATGCAAGCGAACAATTTCCCTGAAATATAAACAAGAAACATTAATAGCATCTTCCGTTTTGTGACAAGGCACGAAGTGTGCCATTTTTGAGAAACGGTCCACTACCACCATGACCGAATCCTTCCCTCTTTGTGTCCTAGGAAGAGCCACAATGAAATCCATACCGACATCCTCCCATGGTCTCTCGGTGTTGGTAAAGGAGTGTACAACCCTTATGGAACGTGCTTTTTAGCCCTTTGACAAACACCACAACGAGCCAAAACAAGCATGTACTTCCTTGATCATATGAGGCCACGAAAAATGTTCTTGTAACAACTCCATAGTCTTGCTAACGCCAAAATGGCCAGCCAACCCACCTCCATGAGCTTCTCTAATTAGCAAATCACGAACGGGACATTTAGGAACACAAAGTTTGTTTCCCTTAAACAAAAACCCTTCCATTTGATGATAATGGTCTTTTGGACCATCCTTGGTAGCCACGAACAGGTCACGTGTCTCCTCATCAAGAGCATAGAATTCCTTAATCAACTCAAACCCAAGTACCTTGGAATCCACCATGTTAAGCAATACGTGTCTCCGTGATAAAGCATCGGCTACAATGTTGGCTTTTCCAGGCCTTATACTTGGCAACAAAATTGAAAGATTGTAAGAATTCTACCCATTTAGCATGACGAGCACTAAGCTTATGTTGGCCATGAATATATTTCAACGATTCATGATCGAGTGGAGAACAAAAGCTTGTGGTCGCAAATAGTGACTCCAATGATTAAGAGCTCTAACCATGGCATAAAACTCTTTATCATACGTGGAATAATTCAACTTGGCTTTGATTTAGTTTCTCGCTAAAATAAGCAATAGGTTTGCCACATTGAATTAAAAACAGCCCCAATACCAGTTCCACTTGCATCACACTCAACTTCAAATGGTTTTGCAAAATCGGGTAAAGCTAGGATAGGCGTTTTACACATTTTCTTCTTTACAAGTTCAAACGCCTTTTGAGCTGCGTCACTCCATACAAATTTTCCATGTTTAGTGCATTCGGTTATAGGAGCTAATAAAGTGCTTGAAATTATTTATAAATCTCCTATAAAAAGAAGCTAAACCATGAAAAGATCTCACCTCGGTGATAGTTGTGGGAACCGGCCAAGAAGAAATTGCTTCTACTTTGGATGGATCCACCTTCACCCCTTCATCAGAAATGATGAAACCAAGGAAGCCAATCTCCCTTTGCATAAACGTGCACTTTTCAAGCTTTCCATACGTTTTTGCTCTTTTAGAACTTCGAACAATTGTTGCAAATGATCTAAATGATCCTCCTTGTTAGCACTATAGACAAGAATATCATCCAAATACACAACCACGAACTTTCCCAAAAACGGCCTAAGTACTTCATTCATCAATCTCATGAACGTACTAGGGGCATTTGTGAGACCAAATGGCATAACCAGCCATTCATACAACCCATACTTCGTTTTGAAAGCCGTCTTCCACTCATCTCCCTCTCTCATGCATATTTGGTGGTATCCACTTCTCAAATCAATTTTCGAAAACAAATTGGATCCACTTAGCTCATCTAACATGTCATCTAACCTAGGGATGGGAAATCGTATTTGATGGTTATATTGTTCACAACACGGCTATCAATACACATCCTCCATGTTCCGTCCTTTTTTGGCACAAGTAAAGCTAGGAACAAAGACACGGACTTTTACTCTCTCTCACGTAGCCTTTCTTCATCAATTCACCGATTTGGCTTTGTAACTCCTCACTTTCTTTGGGATTGCATCTATAGGAAGGTTTATTTGGAAGTGGTGCTCTGGGAATGAGATCAATTTGATGCTCAATTCCACGTTTAGGGGGTAGGCCATTTGGTAGGTCATTAGGAAACACGTCTCCAAATCCCTCCAATAACTCCCTCAAATCTGAATCTTCAACTTCCATTCCTTCGTTCACCTCCTTAGCAACTAGAACATACACGATCTGATTTGTTCCCAACTCCCTCTCGAATCTTTTTCTCCCTAAAAACACACTACCACTCACGAGGTTCTTTTTTGGCTTAGGTGTTGTGTCTCGTATTTTTGAAGGGGGCAATGGTAATAAGGTTTTGGTTTTGCCATTCTTGTTTACCTTATACACATTCGAACAACCATCATGCATTACTTTTCGATCAAATTGCCACGGTCTACCAAGTAGAATATGGCACGCAGTCATAGGAATTACATCACATAGAATTTCATCTTCATAATTTCCAATGGAAAACGTGATTAAAACTCTATTCTTCACCCTTACTTCACTATCATCATCTAACCATTTCAGTTTATAAGGATGTGGATGTTTAGTAGTAGGTAATGCTAACTTCTCTACAAGTTCAGTTGAAGCTACATTTGTACAACTACCACCATCAATGATTAACGTGCATAGCTTCTTATTCACTAAGCATTTCGAATGAAAAATGGTTTCTCTTTGTTCCTCATTTTCAGCCACGACATTAGAGTACAAGGATCTCCTAAGAACCAACATTTCACCCTCCATTTCTGGATTACACACGTCCTCATCACTTTCGTTACCCAAATCAGATTTATCATGTTGCTTTTCTAAGAGGTATATCCTCTCCAATTCGTCTATCTCCTCTATGTCTGAAGTGAAATCAGTTAGCTTTTTGATGCTCTCATTTTTGTAATAATTAATTAGGCTTAATTAGCAAGTTTAGTGTTAGTTGAGTTCTAAACATGCTTTACTTTCACTAATTATGTTTAGAAGTTGTTTTAAGTAGAAACTGTTTTGTACGTTTGGTCTGTGGCGCGGTAGAATCATTTTGATGATTCCGAACAAGTTACTTGGAATTTTCGAGTGATTCCAATTGCATTGGTTCACTAACATCTTGAAGTTTCATCCTACAAAATTTGGTGAGATTTCATGAAGAAACGAATTTGCAGTAGCCTTTCAATTGAGACGTCAATTTTGGATCAGTTTTGCGGTTTTGTAAAACCGAGTATATTTTGTTTAGTTTAAGTTGTAATATTGGACGAACCATACTTGGGGATGCGAATCACCCTAGGGACGTGTGAAAGGGGTTCTTGGAGATATTTGTGGAGCTTGTGTTGCAAGCTAAGGGAAGCCTTCCACTTGGGTGTGGAAAACCGGCCCTCCTTCCCTTTTAGTCAACAAAACACACAACAACACTATTCCTCTTACACCTTGGTTGGAATTAGAGATATTTGTTGTTTATTGCTTTGTTTAATCTTTTAAGTACTTAGATCTTTTGGGATTGATTTGTTAAGCCTTTTTAGCTCTTTGCTATATATATGTAATGTGGTTCATCAATGGAAAATCAGATTTGAATGTTGAAATTGAGCTTTGTGCTTATTCGAAAATTTGGATAGCTAAATCCGAAATTTCCTCTTGTGATTAAGAAGTGATCTTAATCTTGAAATCCTTGAGTTAAGTGAGTAAAGCTTAACCTAGAGAGAGAGTTAGGATAATTAGTGAGTGAAGCTAATTGAATTACTCTCAAAACCCTCCTAAATCGGTTTCTAGGTGAGTGAAGCCTCTAATCGGATTTAGAACCCTTAAGTGGAAGTAAGTGAGTGAAGCTTATCAAGCTTAAGTAAACACAATTCTTTTAGTTTTAAGAGTGATTCTTTCGACTAAAAGTCTATATCCATTGTTCGTTCGTTTTTCCGCTGCATTGTGTTCTTGGGTCTTCTAAACACACACGTGAGAGGAGTCTCATTTCGCATCAAGTGGTATCGAGCCCAGTCGATTCAACCGGAGCGTGAGAGCGCGTCCCTGGGTATTTTTCAGTGTTCTTTGTTGTTTTGGAAAGCTAACATCCTAATCTTTCTTGTGTCAAAATTTTGTGAGCATTGGAGTAGTAACGAGTTCACAGTGATCCAAAACTTTCAACGTTAAAAACTGGAACTTGGAAAACCAGTCAGTTTCTAAGGTATACTTTGAACGCCTTTTTCTCCTTTGTTCCAAGGGATTTTGAGGTAATTTTTTTTTTTGAAACTGATTATTTTTCTGTCTAATTTTCACCTATAAATTTTGAGAAATTATCAAGACTTTTTATATTGATTTAAGCACGTTTTTTGTTGATTGGTCTAAAACAGGACGTTTTGTACCAGTTTTGCTAAAATAAAAACTGCAATTTCTTGGCTTGGTATTTTCGTGTGAAATTTTTGTAGAGTGCTCCTAACACATATATCTACATGCTAAAAAAAATTTCACTTAATTTTGAGTTGTTTTATTTGGTTTTCGAACACAAACTTACAAGCAAAATTTCTGGGCAGTTTTCTGTCTATTTGAAATTTATGGATGTGAGTGGCTTTTCACCTGAGTTCTTAAAGGCCTATCAAAGAATTGAAAGGGCAAAACAAGTAATGGATGGTCTTAGACATCCACCAACTTTTGAAGAAAGATTTCAAAAGGCTAAAGAGGAGATTGAGTTGTTGATTGAACAACGAAAAGCAAAAAAACATGAGGAAACATCGAGAGATATAATTCTTGTTGATGACGAGCCCACGTAAAAGGTTCCGGAATTTGTTCTTGATGAAGAAGGAGAAAAGACTAAATCTTTTTCAAATTTGGACAATAAAGATTTGATCTTGAAGGTTCCAATCTTAGAAGAACGATTACCTATCTCATGTTTTCCATCTCGATTTGTTCAAGAAACATAAACTATTGCATGAACTAGTTAATGTCTATGTTCATAATGGTTCAAATTTTCGAGACATTGGGTTGTTTGTTCAAGGTCGCTTAAATCTTTGCTCGGTCTTTGACTTATTGCAGTTGGTAATCTTGTTAATGATCATTCGATTAATATGGATGATTTCTTGGTTAGTGATCTTGGTGCCTTGATTTGATCAAAACTTGAGGACAAGTTTTTTTGAAGAAAGAGAGAATGAAGTGAAATCAGTTAGCTTTTTGATGCTCTCATTTTTGTAATAATTAATTAGGCTTAATTAGCAAGTTTAGTGTTAGTTGAGTTCTAAACATGCTTTACTTTCACTAATTATGTTTAGAAGTTGTTTTAAGTAGAAACTGTTTTCTACGTTTGGTCTGTGGCGCGGTAGAATCATTTTGATGATTCCGAACAAGTTACTTGGAATTTTCGAGTGATTCCAATTGCATTGGTTCACTAACATCTTGAAGTTTCATCCTAAAAAATTTGGTGAGATTTCATGAAGAAACGAAGTTGCAGTAGCCTTTCAATTGAGACGTCAATTTTGGATCAGTTTTGCGGTTTTGTAAAACCGAGTATATTTTGTTTAGTTTAAGTTGTAATATTGGACGAACCATACTTGGGGATGCGAATCACCCTAGGGACGTGTGAAAGGGGTTCTTGGAGATATTTGTGGAGCTTGTGTTGCAAGCTAAGGGAAGCCTTCCACTTGGGTGTGGAAAACAGGCCCTCCTTCCCTTTTAGTCAACAAAACACACAACAACACTATTCCTCTTACACCTTGGTTGGAATTAGAGATATTTGTTGTTTATTGCTTTGTTTAATCTTTTAAGTACTTAGATCTTTTGGGATTGATTTGTTAAGCCTTTTTAGCTCTTTGCTATATATATGTAATGTGGTTCATCAATGGAAAATCAGATTTGAATGTTGAAATTGAGCTTTGTGCTTATTCGAAAATTTGGATAGCTAAATCCGAAATTTCCTCTTGTGATTAAGAAGTGATCTTAATCTTGAAATCCTTGAGTTAAGTGAGTAAAGCTTAACCTAAGAGAGAGTTAGGATAATTAGTGAGTGAAGCTAATTGAATTACTCTCAAAACCCTCCTAAATCAGTTTCTAGGTGAGTGAAGCCTCTAATCAGATTTAAAACCCTTAAGTGGAAGTAAGTGAGTGAAGCTTATCAAGCTTAAGTAAACACAATTCTTTTAGTTTTAAGAGTGATTCTTTCGACTAAAAGTCTATATCCATTGTTCGTTCGTTTTCCGCTGCATTGTGTTCTTGGGTCTTCTAAACACACACGTGAGAGGAGTCTCATTTCGCATCAATGTCCCTTATAGTCATGACTCTTTTCGTAGGACAAGTCGATTGGTAATGACCATAACCTTGACACTTAAAACATTTAACTTTAAAGGCTTTGTCATCTACCACTTTTTCCTTCTCTTTCGGAATGAAATCTGATTTTTTGTTCTTATCAAAGTTGCTAGTACTAGTATTAGCTTTAAAAGTACTAAAAGGCTTTGAATAAGACTTACTTGTTGTTGCTTTCTTCTTTTGGCTGTCAATTTTGAGAGCCACTTTGCAAGCCTCGTCGAAAGAAAGGTATGGGTACACCTCCACTTTCTCACGCACATCCTCATTTAGGCCTCCTAAGAATTCGCCCAATTTTTGCTCCTCCATTTCTTCTATTTCACAAACAATGGAAAGCTTTTCGAATTCCTTGATGTACTCATCCATGGACGTGGTGCCTTGTTTGAGTGTGGACCATCTAACATACTGATTTTGCTTGTAGTTAGTTGGAACAAAACGCTTCCGTAATTGCTTCTTTAATTTCTCCCAAGTAGCAATCTTGGATTTGTTCTCCTTCACCCTTTGCCTCTTCAAGCCTTCTAACCAAATGGATGCATATTTGGTTAGTTTCAAAACAGCAACCTTGTATTTCTTATCATTCGGAGTGTCTTTGTAATCAAAAAAAACGCTCCAAAGAACGTTCCCATTCAATGTATAATTCGGATCACTAGCTCAGTCAAAATCTGGAACTTCGATTTTCAAACCCCTATCATCGGCCCTAGAACTCCTTTCTTCCTCATTGGGTTTCTTCTTAAACAATTCTAAGGTTATCTTTGCCATCATGTCGTGTAATGCTTCGTTTTGCTTAGCTAGAGCTTCTAGCATCGCATCTCTTCTAGCATTATCATCTATTTCCTCGTCCATTTGGGAACTTAGCTCTTGATACCACTTGATACGAAATCGTATATGAAAATGTAACCTAAGCTCGATAAGCTTTACTCACTTATTTATGCTTAAGGATTCTAAATCGGTTTTGAAGTTTATCTTACTTAGAAACCGATTTAGGAGGTTTTTGAGAGTGGATTTAATTAGTTTAAACTCACTAATTATATTAACTCTCTCTTAAATTAAGTTTAACTCACTTAACTCAAGGGTTTCGAAATTAAGATCACTTCTTAATCGCAAGAGGAATTTCGGATTTTTCAATCTCCAAAAAAACCGAATAAACACAATGTTTAAATCAAAACTAAAACCGATTTTCCATTACTCCATCCATTACATATATCAAGTACAAGCTAAAGAAGGCTTAAAACATTAGCCAAAAAAATCTAAGCACCAAAGTAATTAAACAAAGCAATTAAACAACAAATATCTCTTAATCCAACAAGGATGTAAGGAGGAATAGTGTTGTTGTGTGTTTTGTTGACTTTGGGGCTAGGTGGGACGGTTTTCATCACCAAGTGGGGGGGCTTGTCTTAGCTTGCAAGGAAAGCTTCAAGATATCTTCAAGAACCCCTTTTCACACGTCCCAAGTATGGTTCGCAACCCCTAGCATGGTTCGACCACTTTACACTTACGCTAAACAAAATAATTCCGGGTTTACAAAAACCGAAAATTACAAAAACGTTAATTAAACTAACTAGCTTAATTAACTTCCTTTCCTTTCGTTGCTCAACATGATTAAACTAGTACTAATCTTTAAACCGTGAATCTCTCCTTTATTGTGATTGAGATTAGTACTTAGTAGAATTTCGGAATTAGCAACTGATTTCGTATCATTATGCCTAGAGCTGATGGTCCATTCAAAGTTATTGATGTGATTAATGAAAGTGCTTATAAGATCGAGCTTCCAAGTGATTATGGAGGTGTGAGTGCAACCTTCAATGTTGGTGATCTTAGTCCTTATTTAGATGATGAAAATTTGAGGACAAATTCTTTTGAAGAGGGGGAGAATGATACAAGTCAAGGTCAAGGTCAAGGTCAAGGTCAAGCTCCAAATGATCCGATTTGTTTAGTCCTTGAAGTGTTCGGGTTCAAGTTAAATTCAAACTCCTCATTTGTGTCATTTCTTAAGTGGGACGATGATTCCATTGATGAAGCTTGAAGGTGACACCATTTCTAGAGTCTTAGTTATTTTAATTAAGTCTTTAATTTTCAGCAAATAAGGTCCGAAAATATCTTGTGATATTTCGACCAAGATAGGCGTGTCATTAGGCGTGTGATTTGGTCCTTGTGCTCCATGTTTGCAAGTTGTCATTGAGTTGTAATACTTTCCTTATTTCTTGGTTTCCTTATGTATTTAGGCGTGTGAAGGGGGATTGGGGGCTGATTTGGTTGTTTCCTTATTTACTCCTTTATTCTCTCCTAGAATCAAGGGATTAAGATGTAAGGAATTAAGGAATGTTTCCTTAATTCTTATGGCTGATTTTCGGCCCTTGCTTGGTCCTTGGAGGACAAGTTTATTCTATTATAAATAATAGTTCCATGCTATCATTCAAGGCATGTGAGATTTACCTAAAAACTTTGTTATTGAATTTAATTGTGTGATCAATTACTTTCGTCCATTAAGTTTATTGATGGTTTCTTGGTTGAATCTTTGATGAACAAACCCACAAATTACTAGAACAAAAGGGATAGGCTATTTGATCGAACACTCCTGGACTATCAAATAGGTTTTTGATTCGATTAAGTCACTCCTGGCCTAATCAATCAAGCACTAACTTCAAAACACTCCTGAATTGATGTTAATGGTTTGTAAGCACTTAAACTCACATGTAAATAATTAACTCACAAATTAAAATTTTCTCTATTCTCTCCTTTATTAATGATCGAAATAAAGCCTTATATAGGCATTACAAATACCTAATTATACTAGGACTAGAAAACATAAAAGATAACAAAGAAATAACAAACTCCTAAACCAAGTAGAACAAGCTCGACTTGGCGCCTACTAACTAGACTCCTATTAAAGATATAACTCTACTCCAATTAGAATCCTAATCCAACTAGGATTTGGATTTCTAACTCAACTAGAATTTATAAGCTATTAGACTCCTAACAAAACTAGGAGTTCTAATCCTCCTAGGATTAGGATATTAAGAGTCCTATTCCTACTAGAACTAGGAAAACAACACAAATCCTAACGGAACTAGGATTTGTAGGAAATGACCATCTCTCATATGGATCATTAACAAATAAAATTAACATCAAAGCACTATTCACAACCTTCAATTGTAAGATGATCCAAGCCCAATAATTCATAAGATCCACTAATTTAGTTATCTTCAATCTTCTTATCGGATCCATATCATTCTCCCCTTCTTGAAAAAAAATTCGACCTCGAATTTTACTTGAATCTCAATCGTAGAACATCATGATCAACCTTACCCTTGTCGAACCCATAAGAATGAGCTAACGAAGTATCAATATCTCTCACGACAACCTTACTTGGCAAGTTGCGGATAGTAGAATTGTTGGACGACTCTTCAATAACATTGACAACAAGAGAAGTACTTGCTAGAAATTTCTCTAATCTGCTCTTCTCGCTTTCCTTGAGAATTTGTTCCACAACTATATTCTCGTGTGCAACATTATCTTCAATAACTTCTTCAACAACTAGAGGTACATCTAGAGTAGACTCGGAAAAAGTAGGAAGAACCTCAATCTTGGCTTCTTGAACTAGTACTTCTGGAACCGAAGTTGACTTTTCAAGTTTTGCCGGACGTTCCTTTATGTCCTTTACCAATTGCTGCCTTTCAATTTTTTTTCTTTCTATCTTCAATTTTTTTGTCATATAGTAAATAAGATAATTCCCTTTCAAGAATTCTTTGTCCATCTTGGTGAGAAAATTATCAGCAAGGGTAACTAGTAGAAAGGTAGTAGCATCGGTGAGGTTGAGTTTACTAAGGGTATCAGCAACGGCAAGTCCAGTCCACCATGGTTTCGTTGCAAATAGTCATCGAAAAACCGCCTGGAATATCCGAAACCGACCTAACTTCAACAATAAACTACAGATTTCACAAATGTAAAAAAATTACCAAATTTTAACAAAAGTAAATTTGGGATCTTAGGTGACACTTCCAACTGGAATCATTCAAAATTTCGAAACAGGCTGCTTGTAGTATCCTTTCAAAGTCAGACGCGCCAGATTCGTACCAAAATAACACGACTCACAAGAACTATCTAAAAACCATACCAAACGAACTCCAAATTTCACGAAATTTTAGGACAGTAAACTAGACTTGAAATAGACCAGTTTAGAATCACGAAACTCCGAAAAATTCATTTCCTAGTAGGAGAACGAGATAGAACAAAACGTACCAAATTCTGGGACGAATCTTGGGACGAAATCAATCACCTTTCTCCGCCTTTCTTTCTTGTAGCTCTGATACCAATTTGATGTGGATGTGATTCCACACTTTAGTGAAGTTTTCAAAATCCCAAGAATCTTGAAAGAAAGATTGGTTCTTGATGGGTTCTTGGTTGAATCTTTAAGGAACACACTTTCGAATATCACTCGAACAAAAGGATAGAACTATTTGATTGAACACTCCTGAACTCTCAAATAGGGTTTTGATTCAATTAAGTCACTCCTGGCCTAATTAAGTTGTTTAACATTAATTAATATTCGGGAGTGTTTATTAATTAGTGTTAAACAACTTAATTAGGCCGGGAGTGACTTAATTGAATCAAAACCCTATTTAAGAGTTCAGGAGTGTTCAATCAAATAGTTCTATCCTTTTGTTCGAGTGATATTCGAGTGTGTTCCTTAAAGATTCAACCAAGAACCCATCAAGAACCAATCTTTCTTTCAAGATTCTTGGGATTTTGAAAACTTCACTAAAGTGTGGAATCACATCCAAATCACTTTGTTGAATGCATTTGAGTTTCATTTGATTCAATTAGCTTTGTTGAATGCATTTGAGTTTCATTTGATTCAAAAAGTTTTGTTTGACTTCGTTTGACTTTAATTTGAATAAATTAGCTTTGTTTAATGTATTTGAGTTTCATTTGATTCAATTAGTTTTGTTGAATGCATTTGATTTTCATTTGATTCATTTAGCTATGTTTGACTTTATTTGACTTTCATTTGATTCAATTAGCTTTGTTTGACTTCATTTGAGTTTAATTTGATTCAATTAGCTTTGTAGAATGCATTTGAGTATCATTTGACTCAATTAGCTTTGTTGAATGCATTTGAGTTTCATTTGATTCAATTAGCTTTATTGGACTTCATTTGACTTTTATTTAATACGATTAGCTTTGTTTGATTTCATTTGATTCAATTAGCTTTGTTTGACTTTATTTTACTTTAATTTGATTCAATTAGCCTTGTTGAATGCATTTGAGTTTCATTTGATTCAATTAGCTTTGTTGAATGCATTTGAGTTTAATTTGATTCAATTAGCTTTAATTGAATGCATTTGAGATTCATTTAATTCAATAAGTTTTGTTTGACTTCATTTCACTTTTATATGATTCAATTAGCTTTGTTCGATGCATTTGAGTTTCATTTGATTCTATTAGCTATGTTTGACTTTCATTTGATTCAATTAGCTTTCTTTGACTTCATTTTACTTTAATTTGATTCAATTAGCTTTGTTGAATGCATTTGAGTTTCATTTAATTCAATTACCTTTGTTTTATGCATTTGAGTTTCATTTGATTCTATTAGCTATGTCCGACTTCATTTTACTTTAATTTGATTCAATTAGCTTTGTTGAATGCATTTATGTTTCATTTGATTTAATTCTCTTTGTTGAATGCATTTGAGTTTATTTGATTTAATTAGCTTTGTTGAATGCATTTAAGTTTCATTTGATTCAATTAGCTTTATTGGACTTCATTTGACTTTCATTTGATACGATTAGCTTTGTTTGACTTCATTTGATTTAATTAGCATTGTTTGACTTCATTTTACTTTAATTTGATTCTATTAGCTTTGTTGAATGCACTTGAGTTTCATTGGATTCAATTAGCTTTGTTGAATGCATTTGAGTTTCATTTGATTCAATTAGCTTTCTTGAATGCATTTGAGTTTCATTTGATTCAATTAGCTTTATTGGACTTCATTGGACTTTTATTTGATACGATTAGCTTTGTTTGACTTCATTTGATTCAATTAGCTTTGTTTGACTTCATTTTACTTTAATTTGATTCAATTAGCTTTGTTGAATGCTCTTGAGTTTCAATTGATTCAATTTGCTTTGTTGAATGCATTTGAGTTTCATTTGATTCAATTAGCTTTGTTGAATGCATTTGAGTTTCATTGGATTCAAAAAGTGTTGTTTTGACTTTAATTTGAATCAATTAGCTTTGTTTAATGCATTTGAGTTTCATTTGATTCAATTAGTTTTGTTGAATGCATTTGATTTTCATTTGATTCATTTAGCTATGTTTGACTTTCATTTGATTCAATTAGCTTTGTTTGACTTCATTTGACTTTAATTTGATTCAATTAGCTTTGTAGAATGCATTTGAGTATCATTTGATTCTATTAGCTATATTTGACTTAATTTGACTTTCATTTAATTCAATTAGCTTTGTTTGACTTTATTTTACTTTAATTTGATTCAATTAGCTTTGTTGAATCCATTTAAGATTAATTTAATTCAATTAGCTTTATTGAATGCATATGAGATTCATTTGATTCAATAAGTTTTGTTTGACTTCATTTGACTTTCATTTGATTCAATTAGCTTTGTTGAATGCATTTGAGTTTATTTGATTCGATTAGCTTTGTTGAATGCATTTGAGTTTCATTTGATTCAATTAGCTTTATTGGACTTCATTTGACTTTCATTTGATACGATTAGCTTTGTTTGACTTCATTTGATTCAATTAGCTTTGTTTGACTTCATTTTACTTTAATTTGATTCAATTAGCTTTGTTGAATGCATTTGAGTTTCATTTGATTCAATTAGCTTTGCTGAATGAATTTGAGATTAATTTGATTCAATTAGCTTTGTTGAATGCATTTGAGTTTCATTTTATTCAATTAGCTTTATTGGACTTCATTTGACTTTCATTTGATACGATTAGCTTTGTTTGACTTCATTTGATTCAATTAGCTTTGTTTGACTTGATTTTACTTTAATTTGATTCAATTAGCTTTGTTGAATGCTATTGAGTTTCATTTGATTCAATTAGCTTTGTTGAATGCATTTGAGTTTCATTTGATTCAATTAGCTTTGTTGAATGCATTTGAGTTTCATTTTATTCAATTAGCTTTATTGGACTTCATTTGACTTTCATTTGATACGATTAGCTTTGTTTGACTTCATTTGATTCAATTAGCTTTGTTTGACTTCATTTTACTTTAATTTGATTCAATTAGCTTTGTTGAATGCTATTGAGTTTCATTTGATTCAATTAGCTTTGTTGAATGCATTTGAGTTTCATTTGATTCAATTAGCTTTGTTGAATGCATTTGAGTTTCATTTTATTCAATTAGCTTTATTGGACTTCATTTGACTTTCATTTGATACGATTAGCTTTGTTTGACTTCATTTGATTCAATTAGCTTTGTTTGACTTCATTTTACTTTAATTTGATTCAATTAGCTTTGTTGAATGCATTTGAGTTTCATTTGATTCAATTAGCTTTGCTTGAATGAATTTGAGATTAATTTGATTCAATTAGCTTTGTTGAATGCATTTGAGTTTCATTTTATTCAATTAGCTTTATTGGACTTCATTTGACTTTCATTTGATACGATTAGCTTTGTTTGACTTCATTTGATTCAATTAGCTTTGTTTGACTTGATTTTACTTTAATTTGATTCAATTAGCTTTGTTGAATGCTATTGAGTTTCATTTGATTCAATTAGCTTTGTTGAATGCATTTGAGTTTCATTTGATTCAATTAGCTTTGTTGAATGCATTTGAGTTTCATTTTATTCAATTAGCTTTATTGGACTTCATTTGACTTTCATTTGATACGATTAGCTTTGTTTGACTTCATTTGATTCAATTAGCTTTGTTTGACTTCATTTTACTTTAATTTGATTCAATTAGCTTTGTTGAATGCATTTGAGTTTCATTTGATTCAATTAGCTTTGCTGAATGAATTTGAGATTAATTTGATTCAATTAGCTTTGTTGAATGCATTTGAGTTTCATTTTATTCAATTAGCTTTATTGGACTTCATTTGACTTTCATTTGATACGATTAGCTTTGTTTGACTTCATTTGATTCAATTAGCTTTGTTTGACTTCATTTTACTTTAATTTGATTCAATTAGCTTTGTTGAATGCATTTGAGTTTCATTTGATTCAATTAGCTTTGCTGAATGAATTTGAGATTAATTTGATTCAATTAGCTTTGTTGAATGCATTTGAGTTTCATTTTAATCAATTAGCTTTATTGGACTTCATTTGACTTTCATTTGATACGATTAGCTTTGTTTGACTTCATTTGATTCAATTAGCTTTGTTTGACTTGATTTTACTTTAATTTGATTCAATTAGCTTTGTTGAATGCTATTGAGTTTCATTTGATTCAATTAGCTTTGTTGAATGCATTTGAGTTTCATTTGATTCAATTAGCTTTATTGGACTTCATTTGACTTTCATTTGATTCAATTAGCTTTGTTTGACTTCATTTTACTTTAATTTGATTCAATTAGCTTTGTTTGACTTCATTTGATTCAATTAGCTTTGTTTGACTTCATTTTACTTTAATTTGATTCAATTAGCTTTGTTGAATGCTTTTGAGTTTCATTTGATTCAATTAGCTTTGTTGAATGCTATTGAGTTTCATTTGATTGATTAGCTTTGTTGAATGCATTTGAGTTTCATTGGATTCAATTAACTTTGCATTTGAGTTTCATTTGATTCAATTAGCTTTATTGGACTTCATTGGACTTTTATGATACGATTAGCTTTGTTTGACTTCATTTGATTCAATTAGCTTTGTTTGACTTCATTTTACTTTAATTTGATTCAATTAGCTTTGTTGAATGCTCTTGAGTTTCATTTGATTCAATTAGCTTTGTTGAATGCATTTGAGTTTCATTTGATTCAAAAAGTTTTGTTTGACTTCGTTTGACTTTAATTTGAATCAATTAGCTTTGTTTAATGCATTTGAGTTTCATTTGATTCAATTTGTTTTGTTGAATACATTTGATTTTCATTTGATTCATTTAGCTATGTTTGACTTTCATTTGATTCAATTAGCTTTGTTTGACTTCATTTGACTTTAATTTGACTCAATTTACTTTGTAGAATGCATTTGAGTATCATTTGATTCTATTAGCTATATTTGACTTAATTTGACTTTCATTTAATTCAATTAGCTTTGTTGGACTTTATTTTACTTTAATTTGATTCAATTAGCTTTGTTGAATCCATTTAAAATTAATTTAATTCAATTAGCTTTATTGAATGCATATGAGATTCATTTGATTCAATAAGTTTTGTTTGACTTCATTTGACTTTCATTTGATTCAATTAGCTTTGTTGAATGCATTTGAGTTTCATTTGATTCAATTAGCTTTATTGGACTTCATTTGACTTTCATTTGATACGATTAGATTTGTTTTGACTTCATTTGATTCAATTAGCTTTGTTTGACTTCATTTTACTTTAATTTGATTCAATTAGCTTTGTTGAATGCATTTGAGTTTCATTTGATTCAATTAGCTTTGTTGAATGTATTTGAGTTTAATTTGATTCAATTAGCTTTAATTGAATGCATTTGAGATTCATTTAATTCAATAAGTTTTGTTTGACTTCATTTGACTTTCATTTGATTCAATTAGCTTTGTTGAATGCATTTGAGTTTATTTGATTCAATTAGCTTTGTTGAATTCATTTGAGTTTCATTTGATTCAATTAGCTTTATTGGACTTCATTTGACTTTCATTTGATACGATTAGCTTTGTTTGACTTCATTTGATTCAATTAGCTTTGTTTGACTTCATTTTACTTTAATTTGATTCAATTAGCTTTGTTGAATGCATTTGAGTTTCATTTGATTCAATTAGCTTTGTTGAATGTATTTGAGTTTAATTTGATTCAATTAGCTTTAATTGAATGCATTTGAGATTCATTTAATTCAATATGTTTTGTTTGACTTCATTTCACTTTTTATTTGATTCAATTAGCTTTGTTCGATGCATTTGAGTTTCATTTGATTCTATTAGCTATGTTTGACTTTCATTTGATTCAATTAGCTTTCTTTGACTTCATTTTACTTTAATTTGATTCAATGAGCTTTGTTGAATGCATTTGAGTTTCATTTAATTCAATTACCATTGTTGTATGCATTTGAGTATCATTTGATTCTATTTGCTATGTTTGACTTCATTTTACTTTAATTTGATTCAATTAGCTTTGTTGAATGCATTTGAGATTAATTTGATTCAATTAGCTTTGTTGAATGCATTTGAGTTTCATTTTATTCAATTAGCTTTATTGGACTTCATTTGACTTTCATTTGATACGATTAGCTTTGTTTGACTTCATTTGATTTAATTAGCATTGTTTGACTTCATTTTACTTTAATTTGATTCAATTAGCTTTGTTGAATGCACTTGAGTTTCATTGGATTCAATTAGCTTTGTTGAATGCATTTGAGTTTCATTTGATTCAATTAGCTTTGCTTGAATGCATTTGAGTTTCATTTGATTCAATTAGCTTTATTGGACTTCATTGGACTTTTATTTGATACGATTAGCTTTGTTTGACTTCATTTGATTCAATTAGCTTTGTTTGACTTCATTTTACTTTAATTTGATTCAATTAGCTTTGTTGAATGCTCTTGAGTTTCAATTGATTCAATTTGCTTTGTTGAATGCATTTGAGTTTCATTTGATTCAATTAGCTTTGTTGAATGCATTTGAGTTTCATTGGATTCAAAAAGTGTTGTTTGACTTTAATTTGAATCAATTAGCTTTGTTTAATGCATTTGAGTTTCATTTGATTCAATTAGTTTTGTTGAATGCATTTGATTTTCATTTGATTCATTTAGCTATGTTTGACTTTCAGTTGATTCAATTAGCTTTGTTTGACTTCATTTGACTTTAATTTGAATCAATTAGCTTTGTAGAATGCATTTGAGTATCATTTGATTCTATTAGCTATATTTGACTTAATTTGATTTTCATTTAATTCAATTAACTTTGTTTGACTTTATTTTACTTTAATTTGATTCAATTAGCTTTGTTGAATCCATTTAAGATTAATTTAATTCAATTAGCTTTATTGAATGCATATGAGATTCATTTGATTCAATAAGTTTTGTTTGACTTCATTTGACTTTCATTTGATTCAATTAGCTTTGTTGAATGCATTTGAGTTTATTTGATTCAATTAGCTTTGTTGAATGCATTTGAGTTTCATTTGATTCAATTAGCTTTATTGGACTTCATTTGACTTTCATTTGATACGATTAGCTTTGTTTGACTTCATTTGATTTAATTAGCTTTGTTTGACTTCATTTTACTTTAATTTGATTCAATTAGCTTTGTTGAATGCATTTGAGTTTCATTTGATTCAATTAGCTTTGCTGAATGAATTTGAGATTAATTTGATTCAATTAGCTTTGTTGAATGCATTTGAGTTTCATTTTATTCAATTAGCTTTATTGGACTTCATTTGACTTTCATTTGATACGATTAGCTTTGTTTGACTTCATTTGATTCAATTAGCTTTGTTTGACTTGATTTTACTTTAATTTGATTCAATTGGCTTTGTTGAATGCTATTGAGTTTCATTTGATTCAATTAGCTTTGTTGAATGCATTTGAGTTTCATTTGATTCAATTAACTTTGCATTTGAGTTTCATTTGATTCAATTAGCTTTATTGGACTTCATTGGACTTTTATGATACGATTAGCTTTGTTTGACTTCATTTGATTCAATTAGCTTTGTTTGACTTCATTTTACTTTAATTTGATTCAATTAGCTTTGTTGAATCCATTTAAGATTAATTTAATTAATTAGCTTTATTGAATGCATATGAGATTCATTTGATTCAATAAGTTTTGTTTGACTTCATTTGACTTTCATTTGATTCAATTAGCTTTGTTGAATGCATTTGAGTTTCATTTGATTCAATTAGCTTTATTGGACTTCATTTGACTTTCATTTGATACGATTAGCTTTGTTTGACTTCATTTGATTTAATTAGCATTGTTTGACTTCATTTTACTTTAATTTGATTCAATTAGCTTTGTTGAATGCACTTGAGTTTCATTGGATTCAATTAGCTTTGTTGAATGCGTTTGAGTTTCATTTGATTCAATTAGCTTTGCTGAATGCATTTGAGTTTCATTTGATTCAATTAGCTTTATTGGACTTCATTGGACTTTTATTTGATACGATTAGCTTTGTTTGACTTCATTTGATTCAATTAGCTTTGTTTGACTTCATTTTACATTAATTTGATTCAATTAGCTTTGTTGAATGCTCTTGAGTTTCAATTGATTCAATGTGCTTTGTTGAATGCATTTGAGTTTCATTTGATTCAATTAGCTTTGTTGAATGCATTTGAGTTTCATTGGATTCAAAAAGTGTTGTTTGACTTTAATTTGAATCAATTAGCTTTGTTTAATGCATTTGAGTTTCATTTGATTCAATTAGTTTTGTTGAATGCATTTGATTTTCATTTGATTCATTTAGCTATGTTTGACTTTCATTTGATTCAATTAGCTTTGTTTGACTTCATTTGACTTTAATTTGATTCAATTAACTTTGTAGAATGCATTTGAGTATCATTTGATTCTATTAGCTATATTTGACTTAATTTGACTTTCATTTAATTCAATTAGCTTTGTTTGACTTTATTTTACTTTAATTTGATTCAATTAGCTTTGTTGAATCCATTTAAGATTAATTTAATTCAATTAGCTTTATTGAATGCATATGAGATTCATTTGATTCAATAAGTTTTGTTTGACTTCATTTGACTTTCATTTGATTCAATTAGCTTTGTTGAATGCATTTGAGTTTATTTGATTCAATTAGCTTTGTTGAATGCATTTGAGTTTCATTTGATTCAATTAGCTTTATTGGACTTCATTTGACTTTCATTTGATACGATTAGCTTTGTTTGACTTCATTTGATTCAATTAGCTTTGTTTGACTTCATTTTACTTTAATTTGATTCAATTAGCTTTGTTGAATGCATTTGAGTTTCATTTGATTCAATTAGCTTTGTTGAATGAATTTGAGATTAATTTGATTCAATTAGCTTTGTTGAATGCATTTGAGTTTCATTTTATTCAATTAGCTTTATTGGACTTCATTTGACTTTCATTTGATACGATTAGCTTTGTTTGACTTCATTTGATTCAATTAGCTTTGTTTGACTTGATTTTACTTTAATTTGATTCAATTAGCTTTGTTGAATGCTATTGAGTTTCATTTGATTCAATTAGCTTTGTTGAATGCATTTGAGTTTCATTTGATTCAATTAACTTTGCATTTGAGTTTCATTTGATTCAATTAGCTTTATTGGACTTCATTGGACTTTTATGATACGATTAGCTTTGTTTGACTTCATTTGATTCAATTAGCTTTGTTTGACTTCATTTTACTTTAATTTGATTCAATTAGCTTTGTTGAATGCTCTTGAGTTTCATTTGATTCAATTAGCTTTGTTGAATGCATTTGAGTTTCATTTCATTCAATTAGCTTTGTTGAATGCATTTGAGTTTCATTTGATTCAAAAAGTTTTGTTTGACTTCGTTGGACTTTAATTTGAATCAATTAGCTTTGTTTAATGCATTTGAGTTTCATTTGATTCAATTTGTTTTGTTGAATACATTTGATTTTCATTTGATTCATTTAGCTATGTTTGACTTTCATTTGATTCAATTAGCTTTGTTTGACTTCATTTGACTTTAATTTGACTCAATTTACTTTGTAGAATGCATTTGAGTATCATTTGATTCTATTAGCTATATTTGACTTAATTTGACTTTCATTTAATTCAATTAGCTTTGTTGGACTTTATTTTACTTTAATTTGATTCAATTAGCTTTGTTGAATCCATTTAAGATTAATTTAATTCAATTAGCTTTATTGAATGCATATGAGATTCATTTGATTCAATTAGTTTTGTTTGACTTCATTTGACTTTCATTTGATTCAATTAGCTTTGTTGAATGCATTTGAGTTTCATTTTATTCAATTAGCTTTATTGGACTTCATTTGACTTTCATTTGATACGATTAGCTTTGTTTGACTTCATTTGATTCAATTAGCTTTGTTTGACTTGATTTTACTTTAATTTGATTCAATTAGCTTTGTTGAATGCTATTGAGTTTCATTTGATTCAATTAGCTTTGTTGAATGCATTTGAGTTTCATTTGATTCAATTAACTTTGCATTTGAGTTTCATTTGATTCAATTAGCTTTATTGGACTTCATTGGACTTTTATGATACGATTAGCTTTGTTTGACTTCATTTGATTCAATTAGCTTTGTTTGACTTAATTTTACTTTAATTTGATTCAATTAGCTTTGTTGAATGCTCTTGGAGTTTCATTTGATTCAATTAGCTTTGTTGAATGCATTTGAGTTTCATTTGATTCAATTAGCTTTGTTGAATGCATTTGAGTTTCATTTGATTCAAAAAGTTTTGTTTGACTTCGTTTGACTTTAATTTGAATCAATTAGCTTTGTTTAATGCATTTGAGTTTCATTTGATTCAATTTGTTTTGTTGAATACATTTGATTTTCATTTGATTCATTTAGCTATGTTTGACTTTCATTTGATTCAATTAGCTTTGTTTGACTTCATTTGACTTTAATTTGACTCAATTTACTTTTTAGAATGCATTTGAGTATCATTTGATTCTATTAGCTATATTTGACTTAATTTGACTTTCATTTAATTCAATTAGCTTTGTTTGACTTTATTTTACTTTAATTTGATTCAATTAGCTTTGTTGAATCCATTTAAGATTAATTTAATTCAATTAGCTTTATTGAATGCATATGAGATTCATTTGATTCAATAAGTTTTGTTTGACTTCATTTGACTTTCATTTGATTCAATTAGCTTTGTTGAATGCATTTGAGTTTCATTTGATTCAATTAGCTTTATTGGACTTCATTTGACTTTCATTTGATACGATTAGATTTGTTTTGACTTCATTTGATTCAATTAGCTTTGTTTGACTTCATTTTACTTTAATTTGATTCAATTAGCTTTGTTGAATGCATTTGAGTTTCATTTGATTCAATTAGCTTTGTTGAATGTATTTGAGTTTAATTTGATTCAATTAGCTTTAATTGAATGCATTTGAGATTCATTTAATTCAATAAGTTTTGTTTGACTTCATTTGACTTTCATTTGATTCAATTAGCTTTGTTGAATGCATTTGAGTTTATTTGATTCAATTAGCTTTGTTGAATGCATTTGAGTTTCATTTGATTCAATTAGCTTTATTGGACTTCATTTGACTTTCATTTGATACGATTAGCTTTGTTTGACTTCATTTGATTCAATTAGCTTTGTTTGACTTCATTTTACTTTAATTTGATTCAATTAGCTTTGTTGAATGCATTTGAGTTTCATTTGATTCAATTAGCTTTGTTGAATGTATTTGAGTTTAATTTGATTCAATTAGCTTTAATTGAATGCATTTGAGATTCATTTAATTCAATATGTTTTGTTTGACTTCATTTCACTTTTATTTGATTCAATTAGCTTTGTTCGATGCATTTGAGTTTCATTTGATTCTATTAGCTATGTTTGACTTTCATTTGATTCAATTAGCTTTCTTTGACTTCATTTTACTTTAATTTGATTCAATGAGCTTTGTTGAATGCATTTGAGTTTCATTTAATTCAATTACCATTGTTGTATGCATTTGAGTATCATTAGATTCTATTTGCTATGTTTGACTTCATTTTACTTTAATTTGATTCAATTAGCTTTGTTGAATGCATTTGAGATTAATTTGATTCAATTAGCTTTGTTGAATGCATTTGAGTTTCATTTTATTCAATTAGCTTTATTGGACTTCATTTGACTTTCATTTGATACGATTAGCTTTGTTTGACTTCATTTGATTTAATTAGCATTGTTTGACTTCATTTTACTTTAATTTGATTCAATTAGCTTTGTTGAATGCACTTGAGTTTCATTGGATTCAATTAGCTTTGTTGAATGCATTTGAGTTTCATTTGATTCAATTAGCTTTGCTGAATGCATTTGAGTTTCATTTGATTCAATTAGCTTTATTGGACTTCATTGGACTTTTATTTGATACGATTAGCTTTGTTTGACTTCATTTGATTCAATTAGCTTTGTTTGACTTCATTTTACTTTAATTTGATTCAATTAGCTTTGTTGAATGCTCTTGAGTTTCAATTGATTCAATTTGCTTTGTTGAATGCATTTGAGTTTCATTTGATTCAATTAGCTTTGTTGAATGCATTTGAGTTTCATTGGATTCAAAAAGTGTTGTTTGACTTTAATTTGAATCAATTAGCTTTGTTTAATGCATTTGAGTTTCATTTGATTCAATTAGTTTTGTTGAATGCATTTGATTTTCATTTGATTCATTTAGCTATGTTTGACTTTCAGTTGATTCAATTAGCTTTGTTTGACTTCATTTGACTTTAATTTGAATCAATTAGCTTTGTAGAATGCATTTGAGTATCATTTGATTCTATTAGCTATATTTGACTTAATTTGACTTTCATTTAATTCAATTAGCTTTGTTTTGACTTTATTTTACTTTAATTTGATTCAATTAGCTTTGTTGAATCCATTTAAGATTAATTTAATTCAATTAGCTTTATTGAATGCATATGAGATTCATTTGATTCAATAAGTTTTGTTTGACTTCATTTGACTTTCATTTGATTCAATTAGCTTTGTTGAATGCATTTGAGTTTATTTGATTCAATTAGCTTTGTTGAATGCATTTGAGTTTCATTTGATTCAATTAGCTTTATTGGACTTCATTTGACTTTCATTTGATACGATTAGCTTTGTTTGACTTCATTTGATTTAATTAGCTTTGTTTGACTTCATTTTACTTTAATTTGATTCAATTAGCTTTGTTGAATGCATTTGAGTTTCATTTGATTCAATTAGCTTTCTTGAATGAATTTGAGATTAATTTGATTCAATTAGCTTTGTTGAATGCATTTGAGTTTCATTTTATTCAATTAGCTTTATTGGACTTCATTTGACTTTCATTTGATACGATTAGCTTTGTTTCGACTTCATTTGATTCAATTAGCTTTGTTTGACTTGATTTTACTTTAATTTGATTCAATTGGCTTTGTTGAATGCTATTGAGTTTCATTTGATTCAATTAGCTTTGTTGAATGCATTTGAGTTTCATTTGATTCAATTAACTTTGCATTTGAGTTTCATTTGATTCAATTAGCTTTATTGGACTTCATTGGACTTTTATGATACGATTAGCTTTGTTTGACTTCATTTGATTCAATTAGCTTTGTTTGACTTCATTTTACTTTAATTTGATTCAATTAGCTTTGTTGAATCCATTTAAGATTAATTTAATTCAATTAGCTTTATTGAATGCATATGAGATTCATTTGATTCAATAAGTTTTGTTTGACTTCATTTGACTTTCATTTGATTCAATTAGCTTTGTTGAATGCATTTGAGTTTCATTTGATTCAATTAGCTTTATTGGACTTCATTGGACTTTTATTTGATACGATTAGCTTTGTTTGACTTAATTTGATTCAATTAGCTTTGTTTGACTTCATTTTACTTTAATTTGATTCAATTAGCTTTGTTGAATGCTCTTGAGTTTCAATTGATTCAATTTGCTTTGTTGAATGCATTTGAGTTTCATTTGATTCAATTAGCTTTGTTGAATGCATTTGAGTTTCATTGGATTCAAAAAGTGTTGTTTGACTTTAATTTGAATCAATTAGCTTTGTTTAATGCATTTGAGTTTCATTTGATTCAATTAGTTTTGTTGAATGCATTTGATTTTCATTTGATTCATTTAGCTATGTTTGACTTTCATTTGATTCAATTAGCTTTGTTTGACTTCATTTGACTTTAATTTGATTCAATTAGCTTTGTAGAATGCATTTGAGTATCATTTGATTCTATTAGCTATATTTGACTTAATTTGATTTTCATTTAATTCAATTAACTTTGTTTGACTTTATTTTACTTTAATTTGATTCAATTAGCTTTGTTGAATCCATTTAAGATTAATTTAATTCAATTAGCTTTATTGAATGCATATGAGATTCATTTGATTCAATAAGTTTTGTTTGACTTCATTTGACTTTCATTTGATTCAATTAGCTTTGTTGAATGCATTTGAGTTTATTTGATTCAATTAGCTTTGTTGAATGCATTTGAGTTTCATTTGATTCAATTAGCTTTATTGGACTTCATTTGACTTTCATTTGATACGATTAGCTTTGTTTGACTTCATTTGATTTAATTAGCTTTGTTTGACTTCATTTTACTTTAATTTGATTCAATTAGCTTTGTTGAATGCATTTGAGTTTCATTTGATTCAATTAGCTTTATTGAATGAATTTGAGATTAATTTGATTCAATTAGCTTTGTTGAATGCATTTGAGTTTCATTTTATTCAATTAGCTTTATTGGACTTCATTTGACTTTCATTTGATACGATTAGCTTTGTTTGACTTCATTTGATTCAATTAGCTTTGTTTGACTTGATTTTACTTTAATTTGATTCAATTGGCTTTGTTGAATGCTATTGAGTTTCATTTGATTCAATTAGCTTTGTTGAATGCATTTGAGTTTCATTTGATTCAATTAACTTTGCATTTGAGTTTCATTTGATTCAATTAGCTTTATTGGACTTCATTGGACTTTTTATGATACGATTAGCTTTGTTTGACTTCATTTGATTCAATTAGCTTTGTTTGACTTCATTTTACTTTAATTTGATTCAATTAGCTTTGTTGAATCCATTTAAGATTAATTTAATTCAATTAGCTTTATTGAATGCATATGAGATTCATTTGATTCAATAAGTTTTGTTTGACTTCATTTGACTTTCATTTGATTCAATTAGCTTTGTTGAATGCATTTGAATTTCATTTGATTCAATTAGCTTTATTGGACTTCATTTGACTTTCATTTGATACGATTAGCTTTGTTTGACTTCATTTGATTTAATTAGCATTGTTTGACTTCATTTTACTTTAATTTGATTCAATTAGCTTTGTTGAATGCACTTGAGTTTCATTGGATTCAATTGGCTTTGTTGAATGCGTTTGAGTTTCATTTGATTCAATTAGCTTTGTTTGAATGCATTTGAGTTTCATTTGATTCAATTAGCTTTATTGGACTTCATTGGACTTTTATTTGATACGATTAGCTTTGTTTGACTTCATTTGATTCAATTAGCTTTGTTTGACTTCATTTTACATTAATTTGATTCAATTAGCTTTGTTGAATGCTCTTGAGTTTCAATTGATTCAATGTGCTTTGTTGAATGCATTTGAGTTTCATTTGATTCAATTAGCTTTGTTGAATGCATTTTTTGAGTTTCATTGGATTCAAAAAAGTGTTGTTTGACTTTAATTTGAATCAATTAGCTTTGTTTAATGCATTTGAGTTTCATTTGATTCAATTAGTTTTGTTGAATGCATTTGATTTTCATTTGATTCATTTAGCTATGTTTGACTTTCATTTGATTCAATTAGCTTTGTTTGACTTCATTTGACTTTAATTTGATTCAATTAACTTTGTAGAATGCATTTGAGTATCATTTGATTCTATTAGCTATATTTGACTTAATTTGACTTTCATTTAATTCAATTAGCTTTGTTTGACTTTATTTTACTTTAATTTGATTCAATTAGCTTTGTTGAATCCATTTAAGATTAATTTAATTCAATTAGCTTTATTGAATGCATATGAGATTCATTTTGATTCAATAAGTTTTGTTTGACTTCATTTGACTTTCATTTGATTCAATTAGCTTTGTTGAATGCATTTGAGTTTATTTGATTCAATTAGCTTTGTTGAATGCATTTGAGTTTCATTTGATTAATTAGCTTTATTGGACTTCATTTGACTTTCATTTGATACGATTAGCTTTGTTTGACTTCATTTGATTCAATTAGCTTTGTTTGACTTCATTTTACTTTAATTTGATTCAATTATAGCTTTGTTGAATGCATTTGAGTTTCATTTGATTCAATTAGCTTTTTTTGAATGAATTTGAGATTAATTTGATTCAATTAGCTTTGTTGAATGCATTTGAGTTTCATTTTATTCAATTAGCTTTATTGGACTTCATTTGACTTTCATTTGATACGATTAGCTTTGTTTGACTTCATTTGATTAATTAGCTTTGTTTGACTTGATTTTACTTTAATTTGATTCGATTAGCTTTGTTGAATGCTATTGAGTTTCATTTGATTCAATTAGCTTTGTTGAATGCATTTGAGTTTCATTTGATTCAATTAACTTTGCATTTGAGTTTCATTTGATTCAATTAGCTTTATTGGACTTCATTGGACTTTTATGATACGATTAGCTTTGTTTGACTTCATTTGATTGAATTAGCTTTGTTTGACTTCATTTTACTTTAATTTGATTCAATTAGCTTTGTTGAATGCTCTTGAGTTTCATTTGATTCAATTAGCTTTGTTGAATGCATTTGAGTTTCATTTCATTCAATTAGCTTTGTTGAATGCATTTGAGTTTCATTTGATTCAAAAAGTTTTTGTTTGACTTCGTTGGACTTTAATTTGAATCAATTAGCTTTGTTTAATGCATTTTGAGTTTCATTTGATTCAATTTGTTTTGTTGAATACATTTGATTTTCATTTGATTCATTTAGCTATGTTTGACTTTCATTTGATTCAATTAGCTTTGTTTGACTTCATTTGACTTTAATTTGACTCAATTTACTTTGTAGAATGCATTTGAGTATCATTTGATTCTATTAGCTATATTTGACTTAATTTGACTTTCATTTAATTCAATTAGCTTTGTTGGACTTTATTTTACTTTAATTTGATTCAATTAGCTTTGTTGAATCCATTTTAAGATTAATTTAATTCAATTAGCTTTTATTGAATGCATATGAGATTCATTTGATTCAATTAGTTTTGTTTGACTTCATTTGACTTTCATTTGATTCAATTAGCTTTGTTGAATGCATTTGAGTTTCATTTTATTCAATTAGCTTTATTGGACTTCATTTCACTTTCATTTGATACGATTAGCTTTGTTTGACTTCATTTGATTCAATTAGCTTTGTTTGACTTGATTTTACTTTAATTTGATTCAATTAGCTTTGTTGAATGCTATTGAGTTTCATTTGATTCAATTAGCTTTGTTGAATGCATTTGAGTTTCATTTGATTCAATTAACTTTGCATTTGAGTTTCATTTGATTCAATTAGCTTTATTGGACTTCATTGGACTTTTATGATACGATTAGCTTTGTTTGAGCTTCATTTGATTCAATTAGCTTTGTTTGACTTCATTTTACTTTAATTTGATTCAATTGGCTTTGTTGAATGCTCTTTGAGTTTCATTTGATTCAATTAGCTTTGTTGAATGCATTTGAGTTTCATTTGATTCAATTAGCTTTGTTGAATGCATTTGAGTTTCATTTTGATTCAAAAAGTTTTTTGTTTGACTTCGTTTGACTTTAATTTGAATCAATTAGCTTTGTTTAATGCATTTGAGTTTCATTTGATTCAATTTGTTTTGTTGAATACATTTGATTTTCATTTGATTCATTTAGCTATGTTTGACTTTCATTTGATTTAATTAGCTTTGTTTGACTTCATTTGACTTTAATTTGACTCAATTTACTTTTTTAGAATGCATTTGAGTATCATTTGATTCTATTAGCTATATTTGACTTAATTTGACTTTCATTTAATTCAATTAGCTTTGTTTGACTTTATTTTTACTTTTAATTTGATTCAATTAGCTTTGTTGAATCCATTTAAGATTAATTTAATTCAATTAGCTTTATTGAATGCATATGAGATTCATTTGATTCAATAAGTTTTGTTTGACTTCATTTGACTTTCATTTGATTCAATTAGCTTTGTTGAATGCATTTGAGTTTCATTTGATTCAATTAGCTTTATTGGACTTCATTTGACTTTCATTTGATACGATTAGATTTGTTTTGACTTCATTTGATTGATTAGCTTTGTTTGACTTCATTTTACTTTAATTTGATTCAATTAGCTTTGTTGAATGCATTTGAGTTTCTTTTGATTCAATTAGCTTTGTTGAATGTATTTCAGTTTAATTTGATTCAATTAACTTTAATTGAATGCATTTGAGATTCATTTAATTCAATAAGTTTTGTTTGACTTCATTTGACTTTCATTTGATTCAATTAGCTTTGTTGAATGCATTTGAGTTTATTTGATTAATTAGCTTTGTTGAATGCATTTGAGTTTCATTTGATTCAATTAGCTTTATTGGACTTCATTTGACTTTCATTTGATACGATTAGCTTTGTTTGACTTCATTTGATTCAATTAGCTTTGTTTACTTCATTTTACTTTTAATTTGATTCAATTAGCTTTGTTGAATGCATTTGAGTTTCATTTTGATTCAATTAGCTTTGTTGAATGTATTTGAGTTTAATTTGATTCAATTAGCTTTAATTGAATGCATTTGAGATTCATTTAATTCAATATGTTTTGTTTGACTTCATTTTCACTTTTATTTGATTCAATTAGCTTTGTTCGATGCATTTGAGTTTCATTTGATTCTATTAGCTTGATGTTTGACTTTCATTTGATTCAATTAGCTTTCTTTGACTTCATTTTACTTTAATTTGATTCAATGAGCTTTGTTGAATGCATTTGAGTTTCATTTAATTCAATTACCATTGTTGTATGCATTTGAGTATCATTTGATTCTATTTGCTATGTTTGACTTCATTTTACTTTTAATTTGATTCAATTAGCTTTGTTGAATGCATTTGAGATTAATTTGATTCAATAAGCTTTGATGAATGCATTTTAGTTTCATTTTATTCAATTAGCTTTATTGGACTTCATTTGACTTTCATTTGATACGATTAGCTTTGTTTGACTTCATTTGATTTAATTAGCATTGTTTGACTTCATTTTACTTTAATTTGATTCAATTAGCTTTGTTGAATGCACTTGAGTTTCATTGGATTCAATTAGCTTTGTTGAATGCATTTGAGTTTCATTTGATTAATTAGCTTTCTTTGAATGCATTTGAGTTTCATTTGATTCAATTAGCTTTATTGGACTTCATTGGACTTTTTATTTGATACGATTAGCTTTGTTTGACTTTCATTTGATTCAATTAGCTTTGTTTGACTTCATTTTACTTTAATTTGATTCAATTAGCTTTGTTGAATGCTCTTGAGTTTCGATTGATTCAATTTGCTTTGTTGAATGCATTTAAGTTTCATTTGATTCAATTAGCTTTGTTGAATGCATTTGAGTTTCATTGATTCAAAAAGTGTTGTTTGACTTTAATTTGAATCAATTAGCTTTGTTTAATGCATTTGAGTTTCATTTGATTCAATTAGTTTTGTTGAATGCATTTGATTTTCATTTGATTCATTTAGCTTATGTTTGACTTTCAGTTGATTCAATTAGCTTTGTTTGACTTCATTTGACTTTAATTTGATTCAATTGGCTTTGTAGAATGCATTTGAGTATCATTTGATTCTATTAGCTATATTTGACTTAATTTGACTTTCATTTAATTGATTAGCTTTGTTTGACTTTATTTTACTTTAATTTGATTCAATTAGCTTTGTTGAATCCATTTAAGATTAATTTAATTCAATTAGCTTTATTGAATGCATATGAGATTCATTTGATTCAATAAGTTTTGTTTGACTTCATTTGACTTTCATTTGATTCAATTAGCTTTGTTGAATGCATTTGAGTTTATTTGATTCGATTAGCTTTGTTGAATGCATTTGAGTTTCATTTGATTCAATTAGCTTTATTGGACTTCATTTGACTTTCATTTGATACGATTAGCTTTGTTTGACTTCATTTGATTTAATTAGCTTTGTTTGACTTCATTTTACTTTAATTTGATTCAATTAGCTTTGTTGAATGCATTTGAGTTTCATTTGATTCAATTAGCTTTGTTGAATGCATTTGAGTTTAATTTGATTCAATTAGCTTTGTTGAATGCATTTGAGTTTCATTTTATTCAATTAGCTTTATTGGACTTCATTTGACTTTCATTTGATACGATTAGCTTTGTTTGACTTCATTTGATTCGATTAGCTTTGTTTGACTTGATTTTAGTTTAATTTGATTCAATTGGCTTTGTTGAATGCTATTGAGTTTCATTTGATTCAATTAGCTTTGTTGAATGCATTTGAGTTTCATTTGATTCGATTAGCTTTGCATTTGAGTTTCATTTGATTGATTAGCTTTATTGGACTTCATTGGACTTTTATGATACGATTAGCTTTGTTTGACTTCATTTGATTCAATTAGCTTTGTTTGACTGCATTTTACTTTAATTTGATTCAATTAGCTTTGTTGAATCCATTTAAGATTAATTTAATTCAATTAGCTTTTATTGAATGCATATGAGTTTCATTTGATTGATAAGTTTTGTTTGACTTCATTTGACTTTCATTTGATTCGATTAGCTTTGTTGAATGCATTTGAGTTTCATTTGATTCAATTAGCTTTATTGGACTTCATTGGACTTTTATTTGATACGATTAGCTTTGTTTGACTTAATTTGATTCAATTAGCTTTGTTTGACTTCATTTTTACTTTAATTTGATTCAATTAGCTTTGTTGAATGCTTTTGAGTTTCAATTGATTCAATTAGCTTTGTTGAATGCATTTGAGTTTCATTTGATTCGATTAGCTTTGTTGAATGCATTTGAGTTTCATTTGATTCAAAAAGTGTTGTTTGACTTTTTAATTTGAATCAATTAGCTTTGTTGAATGCATTTGAGTTTCATTTGATTCAATTAGTTTTGTTGAATGCATTTGATTTTCATTTGATTCATTAGCTTTGTTGAATGTTTGACTTTCATTTGATTAATTAGCTTTGTTTGACTTCATTTGACTTTAATTTGATTCAATTAGCTTTGTAGAATGCATTTGAGTTTCATTTGATTCTATTAGCTATATTTGAATTAATTTGACTTTCATTTAATTCAATTAGCTTTGTTTGACTTTTATTTTTATTTTAATTTGATTCAATTAGCTTTGTTGAATCCATTTAAGATTAATTTAATTCAATTAGCTTTATTGAATGCATATGAGATTCATTTGATTCAATAAGTTTTGTTTGACTTCATTTGACTTTCATTTGATTCAATTAGCTTTGTTGAATGCATTTGAGTTTCATTTGATTCAATTAGCTTTATTGACTTCATTTGACTTTCATTTGATACGATTAGCTTTGTTTGACTTCATTTGATTTAATTAGCATTGTTTGACTTCATTTTACTTTAATTTGATTCAATTAGCTTTGTTGAATGCACTTGAGTTTCATTGGATTCAATTAGCTTTGTTGAATGCGTTTGAGTTTCATTTGATTCAATTAGCTTTGTTGAATGCATTTGAGTTTCATTTGATTCAATTAGCTTTATTGGACTTCATTGGACTTTTATTTGATACGATTAGCTTTGTTTGACTTCATTTGATTCAATTAGCTTTGTTTGACTTCATTTTACTTTAATTTGATTCAATTAGCTTTGTTGAATGCTCTTGAGTTTCAATTGATTCAATTTGCTTTGTTGAATGCATTTGAGTTTCATTTGATTCAATTAGCTTTGTTGAATGCATTTGAGTTTCATTGGATTCAAAAGTGTTGTTTGACTTTAATTTGAATCAATTAGCTTTGTTTAATGCATTTGAGTTTCATTTGATTCAATTAGTTTTGTTGAATGCATTTGATTTTCATTTGATTCATTTAGCTATGTTTGACTTTCATTTGATTCAATTAGCTTTGTTTGACTTCATTTGACTTTTAATTTGATTCAATTAACTTTGTAGAATGCATTTGAGTATCATTTGATTCTATTAGCTATATTTGACTTAATTTGACTTTCATTTAATTCAATTAGCTTTGTTTGACTTCATTTTACTTTAATTTGATTCAATTAGCTTTGTTGAATCCATTTAAGTTTAATTTAATTCAATTAGCTTTATTGAATGCATTTGAGTTTCATTTGATTCAATTAGTTTTTGTTTGACTTCATTTGACTTTCATTTGATTCAATTAGCTTTTGTTGAATGCATTTGAGTTTATTTGATTCAATTAGCTTTGTTGAATGCATTTGAGTTTCATTTGATTCAATTAGCTTTATTGGACTTCATTTGACTTTCATTTGATACGATTAGCTTTGTTTAACTTCATTTGATTCAATTAGCTTTGTTTGACTTCATTTAACTTTAATTTGATTCAATTAGCTTTGTTGAATGCATTTGAGTTTCATTTGATTCAATTAGCTTTGTTGAATGCATTTGAGTTTAATTTGATTCAATTAGCTTTGTTGAATGCATTTGAGTTTCATTTTATTCAATTAGCTTTATTGGACTTCATTTGACTTTCATTTGATACGATTAGCTTTGTTTGACTTCATTTGATTGAATTAGCTTTGTTTGACTTGATTTTACTTTAATTTGATTCAATTAGCTTTGTTGAATGCTATTGGAGTTTCATTTGATTCAATTAGCTTTGTTGAATGCATTTGAGTTTCATTTGATTCAATTAACTTTGCATTTGAGTTTCATTTGATTCAATTAGCTTTATTGACTCATTGGACTTTTATGATACGATTAGCTTTGTTTGACTTCATTTGATTCAATTAGCTTTGTTTGACTTCATTTTACTTTAATTTGATTCAATTAGCTTTGTTGAATGCTTTTGAGTTTCATTTGATTCAATTAGCTTTGTTGAATGCATTTGATTTTCATTTGATTCAATTAGCTTTGTTGAATGCATTTGAGTTTCATTTGATTCAAAAGTTTTGTTTGACTTCGTTGGACTTTAATTTGATTCAATTAGCTTTGTTGAATGCATTTGAGTTTCATTTGATTCAATTAGTTTTGTTGAATACATTTGATTTTCATTTGATTCATTTAGCTATGTTTGACTTTAATTTGATTCAATTAGCTTTGTTTGACTTCATTTGACTTTCATTTGATTCAATTTGCTTTGTTGAATGCATTTGAGTTTCATTTGATTCAATTAGCTTTATTTGACTTCATTTGAGTTTCATTTGATTGATTAGCTTTGTTGACTGTATTTACTTTAATTTGATTCAATTAGCTTTGTTGAATGCATTTAAGTTTCATTTAATTCAATTAGCTTTATTGAATGCATTTGAGTTTCATTTGATTCAATTAGTTTTGTTTGACTTCATTTGACTTTCATTTGATTCAATTAGCTTTGTTGAATGCATTTGAGTTTCATTTGATTCAATTAGCTTTGTTGAATTCATTTGACGTTTCATTTGATACGATTAGCTTTGTTTGACTTCATTTGATTCGATTAGCTTTGTTTGACTTCATTTGACTTTCATTTGATTCAATTAGCTTTGTTGAATGCTTTTGAGTTTCATTTGATTCGATTAGCTTTGTTGAATGCATTTGAGTTTCATTTGATTCAATTAGCTTTTGCATTTGAGTTTCATTTGATTCAATTAGCTTTATTGGACTTCATTGACTTTTATGATAATTAGCTTTGTTTGACTTCATTTGATTCAATTAGCTTTGTTTGACTTCATTTGACTTTAATTTGATTCAATTAGCTTTGTTGAATGCTTTTGAGTTTCATTTGATTCAATTAGCTTTGTTGAATGCATTTGAGTTTCATTTGATTCAATTAGCTTTGTTGAATGCATTTGAGTTTTCATTTGATTCAATAGTTTTGTTTGACTTCGTTTGACTTTAATTTGATTCAATTAGCTTTGTTTAATGCATTTGAGTTTCATTTGATTCAATTAGCTTTGTTGAATGCATTTGATTTTCATTTGATTCAATTAGCTTTGTTTGACTTTGATTTTGTTTGTTTGACTTCATTTGATTTTAATTTGATTCAATTTACTTTTTAGAATGCATTTGAGTTTCATTTGATTCTAATTAGCTTTATTTGACTTCATTTGACTTTCATTTGATTCAATTAGCTTTGTTTGACTGCATTTGACTTTCATTTGATTCAATTAGCTTTGTTGAATGCATTTAATTTTCATTTGATTCAATTAGCTTTGTTGAATGCATTTGAGTTTCATTTGATTCAATAAGTTTTGTTTGACTTCATTTGACTTTCATTTGATTCGATTAGCTTTGTTGAATGCATTTGAGTTTTCATTTGATTCAATTAGCTTTGTTGACTGCATTTGAGTTTCATTTGATTCAATTAGCTTTGTTGATCATTTGACTTTCATTTGATTCAATTAGCTTTGTTTGACTTCATTTACTTTAATTTGATTCAATTAGCTTTGTTGAATGCATTTGAGTTTCATTTTATTCAATTAGCTTTGTTGAATGCATTTGAGTTTCATTTGATTCAATTAGCTTTAATTGAATGCATTTGAGATTCATTTAATTCAATAAGTTTTGTTTGACTTCATTTGACTTTCATTTGATTCAATTAGCTTTGTTTAATGCATTTGAGTTTCATTTGATTCAATTAGCTTTGTTGAATGCATTTGAGTTTCATTTGATTCGATTAGCTTTGTTTGACTTCATTTGATTTCATTTGATCGATTAGCTTTGTTTGACTTCATTTGATTCAATTAGCTTTGTTTGACTTCATTTGACTTTCATTTGATTCAATTAGCTTTGTTGAATGCATTTGAGTTTCATTTTGATTCAATTAGCTTTCTTGAACGCATTTGAGTTTCATTTGATTCAATTAGCTTTGTTGAATGCATTTGAGTTTCATTTAATTCAATATGTTTTGTTTGACTTCATTTGACTTTAATTTGATTCGATTAGCTTTGTTGAATGCATTTGAGTTTCATTTGATTTGATTTTTGAATGCGTTTGAGTTTCATTTGATTCAATTAGCTTTGTTTGACTTCATTTTACTTTCATTTGATTCAATTAGCTTTGTTGAATGCATTTGAGTTTCATTTGATTCGATTAGCTTTGTTGAATGCATTTGAGTTTCATTTGATTCTAATTAGCTTTGTTTGACTTCATTTGACTTTAATTTGATTCAATTAGCTTTGTTGAATGCATTTGAGTTTCATTTGATTCAATTAGCTTTGTTGAATGCATTTGAGTTTCATTTGATTCGATTAGCTTTATTGACTTCATTTGAGTTTCATTTGATTCGATTAGCTTTGTTTGACTTCATTTGACTTTAATTAGCTTTGTTTGACTGCATTTGACTTTAATTTGATTCAATTAGCTTTGTTGAATGCATTTGAGTTTTATTTGATTCAATTAGCTTTGTTGAATGCATTTGAGTTTCATTTGATTCAATTAGCTTTGTTGAATGCATTTGAGTTTCATTTGATTCAATTAGCTTTGTTGAATGCATTGGAGTTTTATTTGATTCGATTAGCTTTGTTTGAGTTTCATTTGATTCAATTAGCTTTGTTTTGACTTCATTTTACGTTTCATTTGATTCAATTAGCTTTGTTGAATGCATTTGAGTTTCATTTGATTCAATTTAGCTTTGTTGAATGCATTTGAGTTTCATTTGATTCAATTAGCTTTGTTGAATGCATTTGAGTTTCATTTGATTCAATAAGTTGTTGTTTGACTTTCATTTGATTCAATTAGCTTTGTTGAATGCATTTGAGTTTCATTTGATTCAATTAGTTTTGTTGAATGCATTTGAGTTTCATTTGATTAATTTTTGTTGAATGCATTTGAGTTTCATTTGATTCGATTAGCTTTGTTTGACTGCATTTGAGTTTAATTTGATTCAATTAGCTTTGTTGAATGCATTTGAGTTTCATTTGATTCAATTAGCTATATTTGACTTCATTTGACTTTCATTTGATTCAATTAGCTTTGTTTGACTTTATTTTACTTTAATTTGATTCAATTAGCTTTGTTTGAATGCATTTGAGTTTCATTTGATTCAATTAGCTTTGTTGAATGCATTTGAGTTTCATTTGATTCAATTAGTTTTGTTTGACTTCATTTGACTTTCATTTGATTCAATTAGCTTTGTTGAATGCATTTGAGTTTCATTTGATTCAATTAGCTTTGTTGAATGCATTTGAGTTTCATTTGATTCAATTAGCTTTATTGAATGCATTTGAGCTTTCATTTGATTCAATTAGCTTTGTGATGCATTTGAGTTTTCATTTGATTCAATTAGCTTTGTTTGACTTCATTTAATTTTCATTTGATTCAATTAGCTTTGTTGAATGCATTTGAGTTTCATTTGATTCAATTAGCTTTGTTGAATGCATTTGAGTTTCATTTGATTCAATTAGCTTTGTTGAATGCATTTGAGTTTCATTTGATTCAATTAGCTTTTGTTGACTGCATTTGACTTTCATTTGATTCAATTAGCTTTGTTTGACTTTCATTTGATTCAATTAGCTTTGTTTGACTGCATTTGAGTTTCATTTGATTCAATTGGCTTTGTTGAATGCATTTGAGTTTCATTTGATTCAATTAGCTTTGTTGAATGCATTTGAGTTTCATTTGATTCAATTAGCTTTGTTGAATGCATTTGAGTTTCATTTGATTAATTAGCTTTGTTGAATGCATTTAGTTTCATTTAATTGTTGTTAGCTTTGTTTGAGTTTCATTTGATTCAATTAGCTTTGTTTGACTTCATTTGACTTTCATTTGATTCAATTAGCTTTGTTGAATGCATTTGAGTTTCATTTGATTCAATTAGCTTTGTTGAATGCATTTGAGTTTCATTTGATTCAATTAGCTTTGTTTGAATGCATTTGAGTTTCATTTGATTCAATTAGCTTTGTTGAATGCATTTGAGTTTCATTTGATTCAATTAGCTTTTTTTTGACTTCATTTGACTTTTCATTTGATTCAATTAGCTTTGTTTGCATTTGAGTTTCATTTTGATTAATTAGCTTTGTTTGAATTCATTTGACTTTCATTTGATTCAATTAGCTTTGTTGAATGCATTTGAGTTTCATTTGATTCAATTAGCTTTGTTGAATGCATTTGAGTTTTCATTTGATTCAATTAGCTTTGTTGAATGCATTTGAGTTTCATTTGATTCAATTAGCTTTGTTTGACTTCATTTGAGTTTCATTTGATTCAATTAGCTTTGTTTGACTGCATTTGTTATTTGATTCAATTAGCTTTGTTTGACTGCATTTGAGTTTCATTTGATTCAATTAGCTTTGTTGAATGCATTTGAGTTTCATTTGATTCAATTAGCTTTGTTGAATGCATTTGAGTTTCATTTGATTAAATTAGCTTTGTTGAATGCATTTGAGTTTCATTTGATTCAATTAGCTTTGTTGAATGCATTTGAGTTTCATTTGATTCAATTAGCTTTGTTAAATGCATTTGAGTTTCATTTGATTCAATTAGTTTTGTTGAATGCATTTTGAGTTTCATTTGATTCATTAGCTTTGTTTGACTGCATTTGACTTTCATTTGATTCAATTAGCTTTGTTTGACTTAATTTGACTTAAATTTGATTCAATTAACTTTGTTGAATGCATTAGAGTTTCATTTGATTCAATTAGCTTTTTTTGAATGCATTTGAGTTTCATTTAATTCAATTAGCTTTGTTTGAATGCATTTGAGTTTCATTTGATTCAATTAGCTTTGTTGAATGCATTTTGAGTTTCATTTGATTCAATTAGCTTTGTTGAATGCATTTGAGTTTCATTTGATTCAATTAGCTTTGTTTGACTTCATTTGACTTTCATTTGATTCAATTAGCTTTGTTGAATGCATTTGAGTTTCATTTGATTCAATTAGCTTTGTTGAATGCATTTGAGTTTCATTTGATTCAATTAGCTTTGTTGAATGCATTTGAGTTTCATTTGATTCAATTAGCTTTTTTGACTTCATTTGATTCAATTAGTTTTGTTTGAATTCATTTGACTTTATTTGATTAATTAGCTTTGTTGAATGCATTTGAGTTTCATTTGATTCAATTAGCTTTGTTGAATGCATTTGAGTTTCATTTGATTCAATTAGCTTTGTTGAATGCATTTGAGTTTTCATTTGATTCAATTAGCTTTATTGACTTCATTTGACTTTCATTTGATTCGATTAGCTTTGTTTGACTTCTTTGATTAATTTAGCTTTGTTTGAATTAATTTGAGTTTCATTTGATTCAATTAGCTTTGTTGAATGCATTTGAGTTTTCATTTGATTCAATTAGCTTTGTTGAATGCATTTGAGTTTCATTTGATTCAATTAGCTTTTTTGAATGCATTTGAGTTTCATTTGATTGATTAGCTTTGTTGAATGCATTTGAGTTTCATTTGATTAATTAGCTTTGTTAGTTTTTTGTTTCATTTGATTCAATTAGCTTTGTTGAATGCATTTGAGTTTTCATTTGATTCAATTAGCTTTGTTTGACTGCATTTGAGTTTCATTTGATTCGATTAGCTTTGTTGAATGCATTTGAGTTTCATTTGATTCAATTAGCTTTGTTTGAATGCATTTGAGTTTCATTTGATTCAATAAGCTTTGTTTAACTTCATTTGACTTTCATTTGTTCAATTAGCTTTTGTTGAATGCATTTGAGTTTCATTTGATTAATTAGCTTTGTTGAATGCATTTGAGTTTCATTTGATTCAATTAGCTTTGTTTGAATGCATTTGACGTTTCATTTGATTTAATTTGGCTTTGTTGAATGCATTTGAGTTTCATTTGATTCAATTAGCTTTATTTGACTTCATTTGACTTTCATTTAATTCAATTAGCTTTTTTGATTTCATTTTAGTTTCATTTGATTCGATTAGCTTTGTTGAATGCATTTTAAGTTTCATTTGATTCAATTAGCTTTGTTGAATGCATTTGAGTTTCATTTGATTCAATTAGCTTTGTTGAATGCATTTGAGTTTCATTTGATTCAATTAGCTTTGTTGAATGCATTTGAGTTTCATTTGATTCAATTAGCTTTGTTGAATGCATTTGAGTTTCATTTGATTCGATTAGCTTTGTTTGAGGTTCATTTGATTCAATTAGCTTTGTTTGACTTGATTTTGAGTTTCATTTGATTCAATTAGCTTTGTTGAATGCATTTGAGTTTCATTTGATTCAATTAGCTTTGTTGAATGCATTTGAGTTTCATTTGATTCAATTAGCTTTGTTGAATGCATTTGAGTTTCATTTGATTCAATTAGCTTTGTTGAATGCATTTGAGTTTCATTTGATTTGATTAGCTTTTTGATGCATTTGACTTTCATTTGATTCGATTAGCTTTGTTTGAATGCATTTGAGTTTCATTTGATTCAATTAGCTTTGTTGAATGCATTTGAGTTTCATTTGATTCAATTAGCTTTGTTGAATGCATTTGAGTTTCATTTGATTCAATTAGCTTTGTTGAATGCATTTGAGTTTCATTTGATTAATAAGTTTTGTTTGACTTCATTTGACTTTAATTTGATTCAATTAGCTTTGTTGAATGCATTTGAGTTTCATTTGATTCAATTAGCTTTGTTGAATGCATTTGAGTTTCATTTGATTCATTTTGTTGAATGCATTTGAGTTTCATTTGATTCGATTAGCTTTGTTGAATGCATTTGAGTTTCATTTGATTCAATTAAGCTTTGTTGAATGCATTTGAGTTTCATTTGATTCAATTAGCTTTGTTGACTGCATTTGAGTTTCATTTGATTAATTAGCTTTGTTTGACTTCATTTGACTTTTCATTTGATTCGATTAGCTTTGTTGAATGCATTTGAGTTTCATTTGATTCAATTAGCTTTGTTGAATGCATTTGAGTTTCATTTGATTGATTAGTTTTGTTTGACTTCATTTGACTTTCATTTGATTCAATTAGCTTTGTTGAATGCATTTGAGTTTCATTTGATTCAATTAGCTTTATTGAATTCATTTGAGTTTCATTTGATTCAATTAGCTTTGTTGAATTTGACTTTCATTTTGATTCGATTAGCTTTGTTTGAATGCATTTAGTTTCATTTGATTAATTAGCTTTGTTGAATGCATTTGAGTTTCATTTGATTCAATTAGCTTTGTTGAATGCATTTGAGTTTCATTTGATTGAATTAGCTTTATTGAATGCATTTGAGATTTCATTTGATTCAATAAGTTTTGTTTGACTGCATTTGACTTTCATTTGATTCAATTAGCTTTGTTGAATGCATTTGAGTTTCATTTGATTCGATTAGCTTTGTTGAATGCATTTGAGTTTCATTTGATTCAATTAGCTTTGTTTGAATTCATTTGACTTTCATTTGATTTGATTAGCTTTGTTTGAGCTTCATTTGATTCAATAGCTTTGTTTGACTTCATTTGACTTTCATTTGATTCAATTAGCTTTGTTGAATGCATTTGAGTTTCATTTGATTCAATTAGCTTTGTTGAATGCATTTGAGTTTCATTTGATTGATTAGCTTTGTTGAATGCATTTGAGATTCATTTAATTGATAAGTTTTGTTTGACTTCATTTGACTTTCATTTGATTCAATTAGCTTTATTGAATGCATTTGACTTTCATTTGATTCAATTAGTTTTGTTGAATGCATTTGAGTTTCATTTGATTCAATTAGCTTTGTTGAATGCATTTGAGTTTCATTTGATTCAATTAGCTTTTTTAATGCATTTGAGTTTCATTTGATTCAATTAGCTTTGTTTGACTTCATTTGACTTTCATTTGATTCAATTAGCTTTGTTGAATGCATTTGAGTTTCATTTGATTCAATTAGCTTTGTTGAATGCATTTGAGTTTCATTTGATTCAATTAGCTTTGTTTGACTTCATTTGACTTTAATTTGATTCAATTAGCTTTGTTGAATGCATTTGAGTTTCATTTGATTCAATTAGCTTTGTTGAATGCATTTGAGTTTCATTTGATTCAATTAGCTTTGTTGATTGCATTTGAGTTTCATTTGATTCGATTAGCTTTGTTTGAATTCATTTGATTTAATTGCTTTGTTTGTCATTTGAGTTTCATTTGATTCAATTAGCTTTGTTGAATGCATTTGAGTTTCATTTGATTCAATTAGCTTTGTTGAATGCATTTGAGTTTCATTTGATTCAATTAGCTTTGTTGAATGCATTTGAGTTTCATTTGATTCAATTAGCTTTGTTGACTTCATTTGACTTTTCATTTGATTCGATTAGCTTTGTTATTCATTTGAGTTTCATTTGATTCAATTAGCTTTGTTTGACTTCATTTGACTTTTAATTTGATTCAATTAGCTTTGTTGAATGCATTTGAGTTTCATTTGATTCAATTAGCTTTGTTGAATGCATTTGAGTTTCATTTGATTGATTAGCTTTGTTTGAATGCATTTGAGTTTCATTTGATTATTTGTTTGTTTGAGTTTCATTTGATTCAATTAGCTTTGTTGAATGCATTTGAGTTTCATTTGATTCAATTAGCTTTGTTGAATGCATTTGATTTTCATTTGATTCATTTAGCTTTGTTGAATTTTGAGTTTCATTTGATTCAATTAGCTTTGTTTGAATGCATTTGAGTTTCATTTGATTGATTAGCTTTGTTGAATGCATTTGAGTTTCATTTGATTAATTAGCTTTTATTTGACTTCATTTGACTTTCATTTGATTCAATTAGCTTTGTTTGACTTCATTTTGACTTTAATTTGATTCAATTAGCTTTGTTGAATGCATTTAAGTTTCATTTGATTCAATTAGCTTTGTTGAATGCATTTGAGTTTCATTTGATTCAATTAGTTTTGTTTGACTTCATTTGACTTTCATTTGATTCAATTAGCTTTGTTGAATGCATTTGAGTTTCATTTGATTCAATTAGCTTTGTTGATTGCATTTGAGTTTCATTTGATTCAATTAGCTTTGTTGACTTCATTTGACTTTCATTTGATTCAATTAGCTTTGTTTGACTTCATTTGTATTTATTGATTAGCTTTGTTTGACTTCATTTGACTTTCATTTGATTCAATTAGCTTTGTTGAATGCATTTGAGTTTCATTTGATTCAATTAGCTTTTTTGAATGCATTTGAGTTTCATTTGATTCAATTAGCTTTGTTGAATGCATTTGAGTTTCATTTGATTCAATTAGCTTTGTTGGACTTCATTTGAGTTTCATTTGATTAGCTTTGTTTGATTTCATTTGATTCGATTAGCTTTGTTTGACTTCATTTGAGTTTCATTTGATTCGATTAGCTTTGTTGAATGCTTTTGAGTTTCATTTGATTCAATTAGTTTTGTTGAATGCATTTGAGTTTCATTTGATTCAATTAGCTTTGTTGAATGCATTTGAGTTTCATTTGATTGATTAGCTTTGTTGACTTCATTTGACTTTTTTTTGATTCGATTAGCTTTGTTCATTTGACTTTCATTTGATTCAATTAGCTTTGTTTGACTTCATTTGAGTTTAATTTGATTCAATTAGCTTTGTTGAATGCATTTGAGTTTCATTTGATTCAATTAGCTTTGTTGAATGCATTTGAGTTTCATTTGATTCATAAGTTTTGTTTGACTTCATTTGACTTTCATTTGATTCAATTAGCTTTGTTGAATGCATTTGAGTTTCATTTGATTCAATTAGCCTTGTTGAATGCATTTGAGTTTCATTTGATTCTATTAGCATTGTTGAAAGTATTTGAGTTTCATTTGATTATATTAGCTTTGTTTGACTTCATTTGACTTTAATTTGATTCAATTAGCTTTGTTGAATGCATTTGAGTTTCATTTGATTCAATTAGCCTTGTTGAATGCATTTGAGTTTCATTTGATTCAATTAGCTTTGTTGAATGCATTTGAGTTTCATTTGATTCAATTAGCTTTGTTGACTTCATTTGACTTTCATTTGATTCGATTAGCTTTGTTTGACTTCATTTGATTGAATTAGCTTTGTTTGACTTCATTTGAGTTTCATTTGATTCAATTAGCTTTGTTGAATGCATTTGAGTTTCATTTGATTCAATTAGCTTTGTTGAATGCATTTGAGTTTCATTTGATTAATTAGCTTTTTGTTGAATGCATTTGAGTTTCATTTGATTCAATTAAGTTTTTGACTTGTTTTGACTTTAATTTGATTCAATTAGCTTTGTTGAATGCATTTGAGTTTCATTTGATTCAATTAGCTTTGTTGAATGCATTTGAGTTTCATTTGATTCAATTAGCTTTGTTGAATGCATTTGAGTTTCATTTGATTCAATTAGCTTTGTTTGACTTCATTTGACTTTCATTTGATTCAATTAGCTTTGTTTGAATGCATTTGAGTTTCATTTGATTCAATTAGCTTTTTTGACTGCATTTGAGTTTCATTTGATTCAATTAGCTTTGTTTGAATGCATTTGAGTTTCATTTGATTCAATTAGCTTTGTTGAATCCATTTGAGTTTCATTTGATTCGATTAGCTTTCTTGAATGCATTTGAGTTTCATTTGATTCGATAAGTTTTTGTTTGACTTCATTTGACTTTCATTTGATTCGATTAGCTTTGTTGAATGCATTTGAGTTTCATTTGATTCAATTAGCTTTGTTGAATGCATTTGAGTTTTCATTTGATTCAATTAGCTTTGTTGAATTCATTTGACTTTCATTTGATATGATTAGTTTTTTTGACTTCATTTGATTGATTAGCTTTGTTTTGATTTCATTTGACTTTCATTTGATTCAATTAGCTTTGTTGAATGCATTTGAGTTTCATTTGATTCAATTAGCTTTGTTGAATGCATTTGAGTTTCATTTGATTCAATTAGCTTTGTTGAATGCATTTGAGTTTCATTTGATTAATTAGCTTTGTTTGACTTCATTTGACTTTCATTTGATTCAATTAGCTTTGTTTTTGAGTTTCATTTGATTCAATTAGCTTTGTTTAACTTCATTTTACTTTCATTTGATTCAATTAGCTTTGTTGAATGCATTTGAGTTTCATTTGATTCAATTAGCTTTGTTGAATGCATTTGAGTTTCATTTGATTCAATTAGCTTTGTTGAATGCATTTGAGTTTCATTTGATTCAATTAGCTTTGTTGAATGCATTTGATTTTCATTTGATTCGATTAGCTTTGTTTGAATTCATTTGAGTTTAATTTGATTAATAAGTTTTATTTGACTTCATTTGACTTTCATTTGATTCAATTAGCTTTGTTGAATGCATTTGAGTTTCATTTGATTCAATTAGCTTTGTTGAATGCATTTGAGTTTCATTTGATTCAATTAGCTTTGTTGAATGCATTTGAGTTTCATTTGATTAGTTTTGTTTGTTCGTTTGACTTTAATTTGATTCAATTAGCTTTGTTGAATGCATTTGAGTTTCATTTGATTCAATTAGTTTTGTTGAATGCATTTTATTCATTTTTATTTAGCTATTTTGACTTTCATTTGATTCAATTAGCTTTGTTTGACTTCATTTGACTTTCATTTGATTCAATTAAGCTTTGTTGAATGCATTTGAGTTTCATTTGATTCAATTAGCTTTGTTGAATGCATTTGAGTTTCATTTGATTCAATTAACTTTATTGGACTTTATTTGAGTTTCATTTGATTCAATTAGCTTTACTGAATGCATTTGAGTTTCATTTGATTCAATTAGCTTTGTTGAATGCATTTGAGTTTCATTTGATTCAATTAGTTTTGTTTGACTTCATTTGACTTTCATTTGATTGAATTAGCTTTGTTGAATGCATTTGAGTTTCATTTGATTCAATTAGCTTTATTGACTTCATTTGACTTTCATTTGATTCAATTAGCTTTGTTTGAGTTTCATTTGATTATTAGTTTTGTTTTGACTAGATTTGACTTTCATTTGATTCAATTAGCTTTGTTGACTGCATTTGAGTTTCATTTGATTCAATTAGCTTTGTTGAATGCATTTGAGTTTCATTTGATTCAATTAGTTTTGTTGTGCATTTGAGTTTCATTTGATTCAATTAGCTTTAATGCATTGGAGTTTCATTGACTTATTTCAATTAGCTTTATTTGTTTGACTTTCATTTGATTCAATTAGCTTTGTTTGACTTCATTTGACTTTAATTTGATTCAATTAGCTTTGTTGAATGCATTTGAGTTTCATTTGATTCAATTGGCTTTGTTGAATGCATTTGAGTTTCATTTGATTCAATTAGCTTTGTTGAATGCATTTGAGTTTCATTTGATTCAAAAGTTTTGTTTGACTTCATTTGACTTTAATTTGATTCAATTAGCTTTGTTGAATGCATTTGAGTTTCATTTGATTCGATTAGTTTTGTTGAATACATTTGATTTTCATTTGATTCATTAGTTATGTTTGACTTTCATTTGATTCAATTAGCTTTGTTTGACTTCATTTGACTTTAATTTGATTCAATTAAGCTTTGTTGAATGCATTTGAGTTTCATTTGATTCATTATTAGCTTTATTTGACTTCATTTGAGTTTCATTTGATTCAATTAGCTTTGTTTGACTTCACTTGACTTTCATTTGATTCAATTAGCTTTGTTGAATGCATTTAAGTTTCATTTGATTCAATTAGCTTTATTTGAATGCATTTGAGTTTCATTTGATTCAATAAGTTTTGTTTGACTGCATTTGAGTTTCATTTGATTCGATTAGCTTTGTTGAATGCATTTGAGTTTCATTTGATTCAATTAGCTTTGTTGAATGCATTTGAGTTTCATTTGATTCGATTAGCTTTGTTTGAATGCATTTGAGTTTCATTTGATTCAATTAGCTTTGTTTGACTTCATTTGACTTTAATTTGATTCAATTAGCTTTGTTGAATGCATTTGAGTTTCATTTGATTCAATTAGCTTTGTTGAATGCATTTGAGTTTCATTTGATTCAATTAGCTTTATTTGAATGCATTTGACTTTCATTTGATTGATTAGTTTTGTTTGACTTCATTTGACTTTCATTTGATTCAATTAGCTTTGTTGAATGCATTTGAGTTTCATTTGATTCAATTAGCTTTGTTGAATGCATTTGAGTTTCATTTTATTCAATTAGCTTTGTTGACTTCATTTGAGTTTCATTTGATTCAATTAGCTTTGTTTGACTTCATTTGACTTTCATTTGATTCAATTAGCTTTGTTTGAATGCATTTGAGTTTCATTTGATTCAATTAGCTTTGTTGAATGCATTTGAGTTTCATTTGATTCAATTAGCTTTGTTGAATGCATTTGAGTTTCATTTGATTCAATTAGCTTTGTTGAATGCATTTAAGTTTCATTTGATTTAATTAGCTTTGTTGAATGCATTTGAGTTTCATTTGATTCAATTAGCTTTATTGGACTTCATTTGACTTTCATTTGATTCGATTAGCTTTGATTTGACTTCATTTAATTCAATTAGCTTTGTTTGACTTCATTTGACTTTAATTTGATTCAATTAGCTTTGTTGAATGCATTTGAGTTTCATTTGATTCAATTAGCTTTGTTGAATGCATTTGAGTTTCATTTGATTCAATTAGCTTTGTTTGACTTCATTTGACTTTCATTTGATACGATTAGCTTTTTTGCATTTGACTTTCATTTGATTCAATTAGCTTTTTTGACTTCATTTTACTTTAATTTGATTCAATTAGCTTTGTTGAATGCATTTGAGTTTCATTTGATTCAATTAGCTTTGTTGAATGCATTTGAGTTTCATTTGATTCAATTAGCTTTGTTGAATGCATTTGAGTTTCATTTGATTCAATTAGCTTTGTTGACTTCATTTGACTTTCATTTGATTGATTAGCTTTGTTGATGCATTTGAGTTTCATTTGATTCAATTAGCTTTGTTTGACTTCATTTGAGTTTAATTTGATTCAATTAGCTTTGTTGAATGCATTTGAGTTTCATTTGATTCAATTAGCTTTGTTGAATGCATTTGAGTTTCATTTGATTCAATTAGCTTTGTTGAATGCATTTGAGTTTTATTTGATTGATTAGCTTTGTTTGACTTTCATTTGATTAAATTAGCTTTGTTTGACTTCATTTGACTTTAATTTGATTCAATTAGCTTTGTTGAATGCTTTTGAGTTTTATTTGATTCAATTAGCTTTGTTGAATGCATTTGAGTTTCATTTGATTCAATTAGCTTTATTTGACTTCGATTTGACTTTCATTTGATTCAATTAGCTTTGTTTGACTGCATTTGACTTTCATTTGATTCAATTAGCTTTGTTGAATGCATTTGAGTTTCATTTGATTCAATTAGCTTTTATTGAATGCATTTGAGTTTCATTTGATTTGATTAGCTTTGTTTGACTTCATTTGATTTGATTAGCTTTGTTTGACTTCATTTGACTTTAATTTGATTCAATTAGCTTTGTTGAATGCATTTGAGTTTCATTTGATTCAATTAGCTTTGTTGAATGCATTTGAGTTTCATTTGATTCAATTAGCTTTGTTGAATGCATTTGAGTTTCATTTGATTGATTAGCTTTATTGGACTTCATTGGACTTTCATTTGATTCGATTAGCTTTGTTTGACATCATTTGATTCAATTAGCTTTGTTTGAATGCATTTTGAGTTTCATTTGATTCAATTAGCTTTGTTGAATGCATTTGAGTTTCATTTGATTCAATTAGCTTTGTTGAATGCATTTGAGTTTCATTTGATTGATTAGCTTTATTGGACTTCATTGGACTTTTATTTATTCGATTAGCTTTGTTTGACTTCATTTGATTCAATTAGCTTTGTTTGACTGCATTTGAGTTTAATTTGATTCAATTAGCTTTGTTGAATGCATTTGAGTTTCATTTGATTCAATTAGCTTTGTTGAATGCATTTGAGTTTCATTTGATTCAATTAGTTTTGTTTGACTTCGTTTGACTTTCATTTGATTCGATTAGCTTTGTTTAATGCATTTAAGTTTCATTTGATTTAATTAGCTTTGTTGAATGCATTTGAGTTTCATTTGATTCAATTAGCTTTGTTGAATGCATTTGAGTTTCATTTGATTCGATTAGCTTTGTTTGAGCTTCATTTGATTATTAGCTTTATTTGACTTCATTTTACTTTAATTTGATTCAATTAGTTTTGTTGAATGCATTTGAGTTTCATTTGATTCAATTAGCTTTGTTGAATGCATTTGAGTTTCATTTGATTCAATTAGCTTTGTTGAATTCATTTGAGTTTTATTTGATACGATTAGCTTTGTTTGATTTCATTTGACTTTCATTTGATTCAATTAGCTTTGTTTGACTTCATTTTACTTTTAATTTGATTCAATTAGCTTTGTTGAATGCATTTGAGTTTCATTTATTCAATATTTGTTGATACGAAATCGATTGCTAATTCCGAATTCTACTAAGTACTAATCTCGATCACAACAAAGGAGAGATTCACGGTTTAAAGATTAGTACTAGTTTAATCATGTTGAGCGACGAAGGAAAGGAAGTTAATTAAGCTAGTTAGTTTAATTAACGTTTTTTGTAATTTTCGGTTTTTGTAAACCCGGAATTATTTTGTTTAGCGTAAGTGTAAATTGGTCGGAACCGTACTTGGGGTTTGCGAACCATACTTGGGGCGTGTAATGGGCACTCATGGAGATCTTTTGAAGCTTCCCTTGCAAGCTAAGACAAGCCCTCCACTTGCTTAAGAAAACCGTCCCACTTTGCCCCCAAAGTCAACAAAACACACAACAACACTATTCCTCCTTACATCCTTGTTGGATTAAGAGATATTTGTTGTTTAATTGATTTGTTTAATTACTTTGGTGCTTAGTTATTTTGGCTAATGTTTTAAGCCTTCTTTAGCTTGTACTTGATATATGTAATGGATCAAGGAATGAAAAATCAGTTTTAGTTTTGATTTAAACATTGTGTTTATTCGGTTTTTTTTTGGAGATTGAAAAATCCGAAAATTCCTCTTGTAATTAAGAAGTGATCTTAATTTGAAACCCTTGAGTTAAGTGAGTTAAACTTAATTTAAGAGAGTTAATATAATTAGTGAGTTTAAACTAATTAAATCCACTCTCAAAAACCTCCTAAATCGGTTACTAAGTAAGATAAACTTCTTAATAGATTTAGAATCCTTAAGCATAAATAAGTGAGTAAAAGCTTATCGAGGCTTAGGTTACATTTTCATATACGATTTCGCATCGAGTGGTATCCGAGCTAAGTTCGAAATGGACGATGAAATGAATGATAATGCTAGAAGAGATGCGTGCTAGAAGCTCTAGCTAAGCAAAACGAAGCATTACACGACATGATGGCAAAGATAACCTTAGAATTGTTTAAGAAGAAACCCCGATGAGGAAGAAAGGAGTTCTAGGGGTGATGATAGGGGTTTGAAAATCGAAGTTCGGATTTTGACGGAGCTAGTGATCCGGAATTATACATTGAATGGGAACGTTCTTTGGAGCGTTTTTTGATTACAAAGACACTCAGAATGATAAGAAATACAAGGTTGCTGTTTTGAAGCTAACCGAATATGCATCCATTTGGTTAGAAGGCTTGAAGAGGCAAAGGGTGAAGGAGAACAAATCCGAGATTGCTACTTGGGAGAAATTGAAGAAGCAATTGCGGAAGCGTTTTGTTCCTACTAACTTCTGAAGCAAAATCGGTATGTTAGATGGTCCACACTCAAACGAGGCACCACGTCCATGGATGAGTACATCAAGGAATTCGAAAAGCTTTCCATTGTTTGTGAAATAGAAGAAATGGAGGAGCAAAAATTGGGCGAGATTCTTGGGAGGCCTAAATGAGGATGTGCGTGAGAAGGTGGAGGTATACCCATACCTTTCTTTCGATGAGGCTTGCAAAGTGGCTCTCAAAATTGACGGCCAAAAGAAAGCAACAACAAGTAAGTCTTATTCAAAGCCATTTAGTACTTTTAAAGCTAATACTAGTACTAGCGACTTTGATAAGAACAAAAAATCGGAATTTCATTCCAAAGAGAAGGAGAAAGTTGTAGATGATAAAGCCTTTAAAGTGAAATGTTTTAAGTGTCGAGGTTATGGTCATTACCCGATCGACTTGTCCTACGAAAGAGTCGTGACTATAAGGGACATAGAGGGAGATAGGCAGGTGGAGAGGTTATACCTCTTAGAAAAGCAACATGATAAATCCGATTTAGGAAGCGAAAGTGATGAGGGCGTGTGTAATCCGGAAATGGAGGGTGAAATGTTGGTTCTTAGAAGATCCTTGTACTCTAATGTCGTGGCTGAAAATGAGGAACAAAGAGAAACCATTTTTCATTCGAAATGCTTAGTGAATAAGAAAGCTATGCACGTTAATCATTGATGGTGGTAGTTGTACAAATGTGGCTTCAATCGAACTCGTAGAGAAGTTAGCATTACCTACTACTAAACATCCACATCCTTATAAACTGAAATGGTTAGATGATGATAGTGAAGTAAGGGTGAAGAATAGAGTTTTAATCACGTTTTCCATTGGAAATTATGAAGATGAAATTCTATGTGATGTAATTCCTATGTTGCGTGCCATATTCTACTTGGTAGGCAGTGGCAATTTGATCGAAAAGTAATGCATGATGGTTGTTCGAATGTGTATAAGGTAAGCAAGAATGGTAAAATCAAAACCTTAGTACCATTGCCCCCTTCAAAAATCCGAGACCCTACACCTAAACAAAAAAAGAACCTCGTGTGTGGTAGTGTGTGTTTTTGGGGAGAAAAAGATTCGAGAGGGAGTTGGGAACAAATCCAGGTCGTGTATGTTCTAATTGCTAAGGAGGTGAACGAGGGAATGGAAGTTGAAGATTCGGATTTGAGGGAGTTATTGGAGGGATTTGGAGACGTGTTTCCTAATGACCTCCCAAATGGCCTACCCCCTAAGCGTGGAATTGAGCATCAAATTGATCTCGTTCCCGGAGCACCACTTCCAAATAAACCTTCCTATAGATGCAATCCCGAAGAAAGTGAGGAGTTACAAAGCCGAATCCCGGTGAATTGATGAAGAAAGGCTACGTGAGAGAGTAAAAGTCCATGTCTTTAAATTCAGAGGCTTTACTTGTGCCGAAAAGGACGGAACATGGAGGATGTGTATTGATAGCCGTCTTGTGAACAATATAACCATCAAATCTGATTTCCCATCCCTAGGTTAGATGACATGTTAGATGAGTTAAGTGGATCCAATTTGTTTTCGAAAATTGATTTGAGAAGTGGATACCACCAAATATGCATGAGAGGGAGATGAGTGGAAGACGGCTTTCAAAACGAAGTATGGGTTGTATGAATGGATGGTTATGCCGTTTGGTCTCATGAAATGCCCTAGTACGTTCATGAGATTGATGAATGAAGTACTTAGGCCGTTTTGGGAAAGTTCGTGGTGGTGTATTTGGATGATATTCTTGTCCATGGTTCTAACAAGGAGGATCATTTGGAGCATTTGCAACGATTGTTCGAAGTTCTAAAAGAGCAAAAGCGTACGGGAAGCTAGAAAAGTGCACGTTTATGCAAGGGAGATTGGCTTCCTTGGTTTCATCATTTTCGATGAAGGCGTGAAGGTGGATCCATCCAAAGTAGAAGCAATTTCTTCTTGGCGGTTCCCACCACTATCCTTAGAGGTGAGATCTTTTCATGGTTTAGCTTCATTTTATAGGAGGTTTATAAATAATTTCAGTACATTATTAGCTCCTATAGCGAGATGTACTAAACATGGAAAATTTACATGGAGTGGCGCGGCTCAAAGGCGTTTGAACTTGTAAAGGAGAAAATGTGTAACACGCCTATTTTAGCTTTACACGATTTCACTAAACCATTTGAAGTTGAGTGTGACGCCGGTGGAACGGAGTATTGGGAACATTCTAATTCAATGTGGCAAACCTATTGCTTATTTTAGCGAGAAACTAAATCGAGGCCAAGTTGAATTATTCCACGTATGATAAAGAGTTTTACGCCGTGGTTAGAGCTCTTAATCATTGGAGTCACTATTTGCGACCACAAGCTTTTGTTCTCCATTCGGATCATGAATCATTGAAATATATTCATGGCCAACATAAACTTAGTGCTCGTCATGCTAAATGGGTGGAATTCTTACAATCTTTCAATTTTGTTGCCAAGTACAAAGTCGGAAAAGCCGACATTGTAGGCGATGCTTTATCTCGGAGACACGTATTGCTTAACATGGTGGATTCCAAGGTACTTGGGTTTGAGTTGATTAAAGAATTCTATGTTCTTGATGAGGAGACACGTGACTTACATTGTGGCTACCAAGGATGGTCGAAAAGACCATTATCATCAAATGGAAGGGTTTTTGTTTAAAGGGAACAAGCTTTGTGTTCCTAAATGTCCGATTTCGTGATTTGCTAATTAAGAAGCTCATGGAGGTGGGTTAGGTGGCCATTTTGGCGTTAACAAGACTATGGAGTTGTTCTAAGAACATTTTCGTGGCCTCATATGCTCAAAGAAGTACATCTTGTTTTGGCTCGTTGTGGTGTTTGTCGAAGGGCTAAAAGCACGTTCCATAAGGGTTGTACACTCCTTTACCAACTAGGAGAGACCATGGGAGGATGTCGGTATGGATTTCATTGTGGCTCTTCCTAGGACACAAAGAGGGAAGGATTCGGTCATGGTGGTAGTGGACCGTTTCTCGAAAATGGCACACTTCGTGCCTTGTCACGAAAGCGGAAGATGCTCTTAATGTTTCTTGTTTATATTTCGGGAAATTGTTCGCTTGCATGGAGTGCCAAGAACTATTGTCTCGGATCGAGATAGTAAGTTTTTGAGTCATTTTTTGGAGGTCCCTATGGAGGATGATGGGTACTAAGTTCTTTATTTAGTACTTCACATCACCCCCGACAGGATGGTCGAACCAAGTGACCAATCGGAACTCTAGGCACCTTGTTAAGGGGCTTAGTGAGCAAGACGGGAAAGGATTGGGATGTCAAGTTATGCCATGCGGAGTTTGCTTACAATAGAACTCCAACTTTTTGCAACAAAACATTCACCGTTCGAAGTGGTATATGGGGTAAATCGTATGTACCTATTGATCTTATTTCGTTGCCTAAAGACTCTTATGTCCATGGAGATGCTAGGCAACAAAGGTGAAACAATGGTGAAAGTTCACGAAGAAATACGCACCAATATCGGAAGACAAATGAGATGTCTAAGGAAGCGAACAAAAGTCGGAAACCGAGGTTGTTTGCTCGGAGAAAGAATTCAGTGTGGGTTCACTTGAGGAAGGAGAGGTTTCCAAGTAAAGAAAGCATAAACTCATGCCCAGAAATTTGAAGGACCTTTCAAGGTTCTTGAGCGTTATGGAGACAATGCTTACAAGATAGACCTTCTAGGAGACTATGGCGTAGCAGTGACATTCAACGTAGGGGACTTATCCCCCTATTTAGAAGATGAAGATGTGCAAGAATTGAGGACAATTCCTTTTTGAAGAAGGAGAGGATGATACGAAATCGAGTTGCTAATTCAGAAATTCTACTAAGTACTAATCTCAATCACTGACAAAGGAGAGATTCACGGTTTAAAGATTAGTACTAGTTTAATATATGTTGAGCAACGAAGGAAAGGAAGTTAATTAAGCTAGTTAGTTTTAATTAACGTTTTTGTAATTTTCGGTTTTGTAAACCCGGAATTATTTTGTTTAGCGTAAGTGTAAATTGGTCGAACCGTACTTGGGGTTGCGAACCATACTTGGGGCGTGTAATGGGCACTCATGGAGATCTTTTGAAGCTTCCCTTGCAAGCTAAGACAAGCCCTCCACTTGCTTGAAACAGTCCCTTTGCCTAAAGTCAACAAAACACACAACAACACTATTCCTCCTTACATCCTTGTTGGATTAAGAGATATTTGTTGTTTAATTGATTTTGTTTAATTACTTTGGTGCTTAGTTATTTTGGCTAATGTTTTAAGCCTTCTTTAGCTTGTACTTGATATATGTAATGGATCAAGGAATGAAAAATCGGTTTTAGTTTTGAATTAAACATTGTGTTTATTCGGTTTTTTTGGAGATTGAAAAATCCGGGAAATTCCTCTTGCAATTAAAGTGATCTTAATTTGAAACCCTTGAGTTAAGTGAGTTAAACTTAATTTAAGAGGATTAATATAATTAGTGAGTTTAAACTAATTAAATCCACTCTCAAAAACCTCCTAAATCGGTTCTAAGTAAGATAAACTTCAAACCGATTTAGAATCCTTAAGCATAAATAAGTGAGTTAAAGCTTATCGAGCTTAGGTTACATTTTCATATACGATTTCGCATCGAGTTTCATTTGATTCGATTAGCTTTGTTGAATGCATTTGAGTTTTCATTGGATTCAAAAGTGTTGTTTGACTTTAATTTGAATCAATTAGCTTTGTTTAATGCATTTGAGTTTCATTTGAATTAGTTTTTGTTGAATGCATTTGATTTTCATTTGATTCATTTAGCTATGTTTGACTTTCATTTGATTCAATTAGCTTTGATTGACTTCATTTGACTTTAATTTGATTCAATTAGCTTTGTAGAATGCATTTGAGTATCATTTGATTCTATTAGCTATATTTGACTTAATTTGACTTTCATTTAATTCGATTAGCTTTGTTTGACTTTATTTTACTTTAATTTGATTCAATTAGCTTTGTTGAATCCATTTAAGATTAATTTAATTAAATTAGCTTTATTGAATGCATATGAGATTCATTTGATTCAATAAGTTTTGTTTTTTGACTTCATTTGACTTTCATTTGATTCAATTAGCTTTGTTGAATGCATTTGAGTTTATTTGATTGATTAGCTTTGTTGAATGCATTTGAGTTTCATTTGATTCAATTAGCTTTATTGGACTTCATTTGACTTTCATTTGATACGATTAGCTTTGTTTGACTTCATTTGATTCAATTAGCTTTGTTTGACTTCATTTTACTTTAATTTGATTAATTAGCTTTGTTGAATGCATTTGAGTTTCATTTGATTCAATTAGCTTTGTTGAATGTATTTGAGTTTAATTTGATTCAATTAGCTTTAATTGAATGCATTTGATTCATTTAATTCAATATGTTTTGTTTGACTTCATTTCACTTTTATTTGATTGATTAGCTTTGTTCGATGCATTTGAGTTTCATTTGATTCTATTAGCTATGTTTGACTTTCATTTGATTCAATTAGCTTTCTTTGACTTCATTTTACTTTAATTTGATTCAATGAGCTTTGTTGAATGCATTTTAGTTTCATTTAATTCAATTACCTTTGTTGTATGCATTTGAGTTTCATTTGATTCTATTTGCTATGTTTGACTTCATTTTACTTTAATTTGATTCAATTAGCTTTGTTGAATGCATTTGAGATTAATTTGATTCGATTAGCTTTGTTGAATGCATTTGAGTTTCATTTTATTCAATTAGCTTTATTGGACTTCATTTGACTTTCATTTGATACGATTAGCTTTTGTTTGACTTCATTTGATTTAATTAGCTTTGTTTGACTTCATTTTACTTTAATTTGATTCAATTAGCTTTGTTGAATGCACTTGAGTTTCATTGGATTCAATTAGCTTTGTTGAATGCATTTGAGTTTCATTTGATTCGATTAGCTTTCTTTGAATGCATTTGAGTTTCATTTGATTCGATTAGCTTTATTGGACTTCATTGGACTTTTATTTGATACGATTAGCTTTGTTTGACTTCATTTGATTCAATTAGCTTTGTTTGACTTCATTTTACTTTAATTTGATTCAATTAGCTTTGTTGAATGCTCTTGAGTTTCAATTGATTCAATTTGCTTTGTTGAATGCATTTGAGTTTCATTTGATTCAATTAGCTTTGTTGAATGCATTTGAGTTTCATTGGATTCAAAAAGTGTTGTTTGACTTTAATTTGAATCAATTAGCTTTGTTTAATGCATTTGAGTTTCATTTGATTCAATTAGTTTTGTTGAATGCATTTGATTTTCATTTAGCTATGTTTGACTTTCATTTGATTCAATTAGCTTTGTTTGACTTCATTTGACTTTAATTTGATTCAATTAGCTTTGTAGAATGCATTTGAGTATCATTTGATTCTATTAGCTATATTTGACTTAATTTGACTTTCATTTAATTCAATTAGCTTTGTTTGACTTTATTTTACTTTAATTTGATTCAATTAGCTTTGTTGAATCCATTTAAGATTAATTTAATTAAATTAGCTTTATTGAATGCATATGAGATTCATTTGATTCAATAAGTTTTGTTTGACTTCATTTGACTTTCATTTGATTCAATTAGCTTTGTTGAATGCATTTGAGTTTATTTGATTCAATTAGCTTTGTTGAATGCATTTGAGTTTCATTTGATTCGATTAGCTTTATTGGACTTCATTTGACTTTCATTTGATACGATTAGCTTTGTTTGACTTCATTTGATTCAATTAGCTTTGTTTGACTTCATTTTACTTTAATTTGATTCAATTAGCTTTGTTGAATGCATTTGATGCGAATCGCGCAAACTACTTCAACCAATATGCATCAAGCTACCTCGACCTAACCAAGCTATCTCTAATCAATTTGTTTAACTATTGGTTATGGTTGGTTTTGAGATTAAAAATGTCATTAAAAGGGTTAACCAACATTAACCACCCTTTTAAAGCTGTTATATGTATTTTGAGACGATGGCCCGGTTTTGTTGTAAGCAACTAAAGATTAGTACTAATATAATCTTGCTAAGCAACGAAGGAAAGGAAGTTAATTAAGCTACTTAGTTTAATTACGGTTTTGTAATTTACGGTTTTGTAAACCGGAATTATTTTTGTGATACGAAATCGGTTGCAAATCAGAGGTATTACTAAGTACTAATCTCAATCACAACAAAGGAGAGATTCATGGCCTAAAGATTAGTACTAACGTAATCATGCTAAACGATAATGGAAGAGAAGCTAAGTAAGCTAGCATTTGCCCATGGGTGTTGGGGAGGTGTGTGCTTGAGGTGCTTGATATTAGTTAGTGTTAGTTTAGTCTTAAACATGCTTAACTCTCACTAAACATGCTTTGAAATCACTTAGCACCAAAGAAAGAAAAATTGAGTCATTTTGTGTTAGAATGAAGCTACGGTTTTCATGATGGTTTTTTGTGATGCAATGGATGATCTAATGAAGCTAGTAGGTGAAGCACCTTGCTTATTCATGCTTACCAAGAGGCCTGCAGCAAGGGGTCCAATTACAACCTTTCCTAAGCAAGGAGGAAAGAACATGAATGGAGGAAAGAAAAAGGGTGCTATGCGGCTTTTTTGTCCCTTCTTTCTTCGATTTGGGCAGCCACATTTTAGGCTCAATGATGATGATTCACACATGGAAGGAAGCTACTTCAAGTATAGGTTTTTTCTTTTCATTGGTTTGCAGCCATTTTAAAGCATCCAATAGGAGTAAAAGGCTAGGAGAATAGAGATGCGATTTCGGCTAGCCTTAGAAGATATTTTGTACTTTAAATGCTTTGTTTAAATCTCTTTAGTGTATTAGATGTAATAGCTGGTGTTTTAAGCTTTTAACTCTTGTACTATAAGTATGTAATCCTGATTATGAATGAAGAGGAGATTTGGTTGTTGAAAAACATTTTTATAAACGTTGAGTTTAAAGATTAAGGCAGAGTGTTTTTAACTCTAATTTGCACGAATTCCTTGAGAGGTAAAACTACAAGAGTTCAAACCCAATTAACAAGATTTGAGAGTGATTCACTTATTTTGTTAATTAAAATCCTTTTAGTTTTAAGGTCGAGTGATTCACTTCCTTAACTAAAAACCGAATTACTAGCTTTAAGAGTGATTCTTTTAGCTTGTGTTGATTCTATCCTAAACACTATTCTTAGTTGAGTTGTGTTTGTTTCAGCATTGAGTTTCATTTGATTCAATTAGCTTTCTTTGAATGAATTTGAGATTAATTTGATTAATTAGCTTTGTTGAATGCATTTGAGTTTCATTTTATTCAATTAGCTTTATTGGACTTCATTTGACTTTCATTTGATACGATTAGCTTTGTTTGACTTCATTTGATTCAATTAGCTTTGTTTGACTTGATTTTACTTTAATTTGATTCAATTAGCTTTGTTGAATGCTATTGAGTTTCATTTGATTCAATTAGCTTTGTTGAATGCATTTGAGTTTCATTTGATTCGATTAGCTTTGCATTTGAGTTTCATTTGATTCGATTAGCTTTATTGGACTTCATTGGACTTTTATGATACGATTAGCTTTGTTTGACTTCATTTGATTCAATTAGCTTTTGTTTGACTTCATTTTACTTTAATTTGATTCAATTAGCTTTGTTGAATGCTCTTGAGTTTCATTTGATTCAATTAGCTTTGTTGAATGCATTTGAGTTTCATTTGATTCGATTAGCTTTGTTGAATGCATTTGAGTTTCATTTGATTCAAAAAGTTTTGTTTGACTTCGTTTGACTTTAATTTGAATCAATTAGCTTTGTTTAATGCATTTGAGTTTCATTTGATTCAATTTGTTTTGTTGAATACATTTGATTTTCATTTGATTCATTTAGCTATGTTTGACTTTCATTTGATTCAATTAGCTTTGTTTGACTTCATTTGACTTTAATTTGACTCAATTTACTTTGTAGAATGCATTTGAGTATCATTTGATTCTATTAGCTATATTTGACTTAATTTGACTTTCATTTAATTCAATTAGCTTTGTTGGACTTTATTTTACTTTAATTGGATTCAATTAGCTTTGTTGAATCCATTTAAGATTAATTTAATTAATTAGCTTTATTGAATGCATATGAGATTCATTTGATTCAATAAGTTTTGTTTGACTTCATTTGACTTTCATTTGATTCAATTAGCTTTGTTGAATGCATTTGAGTTTCATTTGATTCAATTAGCTTTTATTGGACTTCATTTGACTTTTCATCGATACGATTAGATTTGTTTGACTTCATTTGATTCAATTAGCTTTGTTTGACTTCATTTTACTTTAATTTGATTCAATTAGCTTTGTTGAATGCATTTGAGTTTCATTTGATTCAATTAGCATTGTTGAATGTATTTGAGTTTAATTTGATTCAATTAGCTTTAATTGAATGCATTTGAATTCATTTAATTCAATAAGTTTTGTTTGACTTCATTTGACTTTCATTTGATTCAATTAGCTTTGTTGAATGCATTTGAGTTTATTTGATTCAATTAGCTTTGTTGAATGCATTTTGAGTTTCATTTGATTCAATTAGCTTTATTGGACTTCATTTGACTTTCATTTGATACGATTAGCTTTGTTTGACTTCATTTGATTCAATTAGCTTTGTTTGACTTCATTTTACTTTAATTTGATTCGATTAGCTTTGTTGAATGCATTTGAGTTTCATTTGATTCAATTAGCTTTGTTGAATGTATTTGAGTTTAATTTGATTCGATTAGCTTTAATTGAATGCATTTGAATTCATTTAATTCAATATGTTTTGTTTGACTTCATTTCACTTTTATTTGATTCCATTAGCTTTGTTCGATGCATTTGAGTTTCATTTGATTCTATTAGCTATGTTTGACTTTCATTTGATTCAATTAGCTTTCTTTGACTTCATTTTACTTTAATTTGATTCAATGAGCTTTGTTGAATGCATTTGAGTTTCATTTAATTCAATTACCATTGTTGTATGCATTTGAGTTTCATTTGATTCTATTTGCTATGTTTGACTTCATTTTTACTTTAATTTGATTCAATTAGCTTTGTTGATTGCATTTAAGTTCATTTGATTTAATTCGCTTTGTTGAATGCATTTGAGTTTATTTGATTCAATTAGCTTTATTGGACTTCATTTGACTTTTATTTGATACGATTAGCTTTGTTTGACTTCATTTGATTCAATTAGTATTGTTTGACTCCATTTTACTTTAATTTGATTCAATTAGCTTTGTTGAATGCATTTAAGTTTCATTTAATTTAATTAGCTTTGTTGAATGCATTTGAGTTTCATTTGATTCAATTAGCTTTATTGGACTTCATTTGACTTTCATTTGATACGATTAGCTTTGTTTGACTTCATTTGATTCAATTAGCATTATTTGACTTCATTTTACTTTAATTTGATTCACTTAGCTTTGTTGAATGCACTTGAGTTTCATTGGATTCAATTAGCTTTGTTGAATGCATTTGAGTTTCATTTGATTCAATTAGCTTTGTTGAATGCATTTGAGGTTCATTTGATTCAATTAGCTTTATTGGACTTCATTGGAATTTATTTGATACGATTAGCTTTGTTTGACTTCATTTGATTCAATTGGCTTTGTTTGACTTCATTTTACTTTAATTTGATTCAATTAGCTTTGTTGAATGCTCTTGAGTTTCATTTGATTCGATTTGCTTTGTTGAATGCATTTGAGTTTCATTTGATTCGATTAGCTTTATTGGACTTCATTGGACTTTTATTTGATACGATTAGCTTTGTTTGACTTCATTTGATTAAATTAGCTTTGTTTGACTTCATTTTACTTTAATTTGATTCAATTAGCTTTGTTGAATGCTCTTGAGTTTCATTTGATTCAATTAGCTTTGTTGAATGCATTTGAGTTTCATTTGATTCAAAAGTTTTGTTTGACTTCGTTTGACTTTAATTTGAATCAATTAGCTTTGTTTAATGCATTTTAAGTTTCATTTAATTTATTAGCTTTGTTGAATGCATTTGAGTTTCATTTGATTCAATTAGCTTTATTGGACTTCACTTGACTTTCATTTGATACGATTAGCATTGTTTGACTTCATTTGATTAATTAGCATTATTTGACTTCATTTTACTTTAATTTGATTCAATTAGCTTTGTTGAATGCACTTGAGTTTCATTGGATTCAATTAGCTTTGTTGAAAGCATTTGAGTTTCATTTGATTCGATTAGCTTTGTTGAATGCATTTGAGTTTCATTTTGATTGATTAGCTTTATTGGACTTCATTGGACTTTTATTTGATACGATTAGCTTTGTTTGACTTCATTTGATTTAATTGGCTTTGTTTGACTTCATTGTACTTTAATTTGATTCAATTAGCTTTGTTGAATGCTCTTGAGTTTCATTTGATTCAATTAGCTTTGTTGAATGCATTTAAGTTTCATTTGATTCAATTAGCTTTATTGGACTTCATTGGACTTTCATTTGATTGATTAGCTTTCTTTGACTTCATTTTACTTTAATTTGATTCAATGAGCTTTGTTGGCATTTGAGTTTCATTTAATTCGATTACCATTGTTGCTTTCATTTGAGTTTCATTTGATTCTATTAGCTATGTTTGACTCCATTTTACTTTAATTTGATTCAATTAGCTTTGTTGAATGCATTTAAGTTCATTTGATTTAATTCGCTTTGTTGAATGCATTTGAGTTTATTTGATTCAATTAGCTTTATTGGACTTGATTTGACTTTTATTTGATACGATTAGCTTTGTTTGACTTCATTTGATTCAATTAGCATTGTTTGACTTCATTTTACTTTAATTTGATTGATTAGCTTTGTTGAATGCATTTTAAGTTTCATTTAATTTAATTAGCTTTGTTGAATGCATTTGAGTTTCATTTGATTCAATTAGCTTTATTGGACTTCATTTGACTTTCATTTGATACGATTAGCTTTGTTTGACTTCATTTGATTGAATTAGCATTATTTGACTTCATTTTACTTTAATTTGATTCAATTAGCTTTGTTGGATGCACTTGAGTTTCATTGGATTCAATTAGCTTTGTTGAATGCATTTGAGTTTTCATTTGATTCAATTAGCTTTGTTGAATGCATTTGAGTTTCATTTGATTCGATTAGCTTTATTGGACTTCAATTTGGACTTTTATTTGATACGATTAGCTTTGTTTGACTTCATTTGATTGAGTTATTTGTTTTTGACTTTTTACTTTAATTTATTTCAATTAGCTTTGTTGAATGCTCTTGAGATTTCATTTGATTCAATTAGCTTTGTTGAATGCATTTGAGTTTCATTCGGTTCAATTAGCTTTATTGGAACTTCAACTGGTACTTTTATTTGATACAGATTAGTTTTATTTGACTTCATTTGATTCAATTAGCTTTAATAAACTTAATTTTACTTTAATTTGATTCAATGCTTTGTTAGTGCTCTTGCGTTCAATTTGATTCAATTAGCCATTATTGAGTGCATTTGAGTTTCGTTGATTCAAATTTTTATTTGACTTCGTTGTGATTTGTATTTGAAATCAATTAGCTTTGATTAATACATTTTAAGTTTCCTTTCCATTTAAATTAGCTTTGTTGAATGCATTTTCAGTTTTCATTTGATTCAATTAACTTTATTGGAAACTTCATTTGGTTTTCATTTAATTCGATTAGCTTGTTTACTGACTACATTTAATTAAATTTAACTTATTTGACTTCATTTTACTTTAATTTGATCCAATTAGCTTTTTAGTGCAAGACGTTTCATTGGATTCAATTAGCTTTTTGTTCGAATGCATTTGAGTTTCAATTGATTCAATTAGCTTTGTTGAATGCATTTGAGTTTCATTTGATTCGAAATTAGCTTTATTGGACTTCATTGGACTTTTATTTGATACGATTAGCTTTGTTTTGACATCATTTGTTTCAATTGGCTTTGTTTGACTTCATTTCATCTTAATTTGATTCAATTAGCTTTGTGGAATGCTCTTGCGTTTCATTTGATTCAATTAGCTTTGTTGAATGCATTTGAGTTTTCATTTGATTCAGTTAACTTTATTGGACTTCATTTGACTTTCATTTGATACGATTGCAGCTTTGTTTGACTTCATTTGATTCAATTAGCATTATTTGACTTCATTTTACTTTAATTTGATTCAATTAGCTTTGTTGAATGCACTTGAGTTTCATTGGATTCAATTAGCTTTGTTGAATGCATTTGAGTTTCATTTGATTCGATTAGCTTTGTTGAATGCATTTGGAGTTTCATTTGATTCAATTAGCTTTATTGGACTTCATTGGACTTTTGTTGTCGTTAGCTTTGTTTGACTTCTTTGATTCAATTGGCTTTGTTTGACTTCATTATACTTTAATTTGATTCGGTGGCTTTGTTGAATGCTTCTTGAGTTTCATTTGATTCATTAGCTTTGTTGAATGCATTTGAGTTTCATTTGATTCAGAATTAGCTTTATTGGACTTCATTTTGACTTTCATTTGATAAATTGGCATTTGTTTGACCGTTTGATTAGATTAACATTATTTGACTTGGTTTACTTTAATTTGATTCAATTACTTTGTTGAATGCACTTGAGTTTCATTGGATTCAATTAGCTTTGTTGAATGCATTTTGAGTTTCATTTGATTCAATTAGCTTTGTTGAATGCATTTGAGTTTCATTTGATTCGATTAGCTTTATTGGACTTCATTGGACTTTTATTTGATACGATTAGCTTTGTTTGACTTCATTTTGATTAGTTGGCTTTGTTTGACTTCATTTTACTTTAATTTGATTCAATTAGCTTTGTTGAATGCTCTTGAGTTTTCATTTGATTCAATTAGCTTTGTTGGATGCGTTTGAGTTTCATTTGATTGATTAGCTTTGTTGAATGCATTTGAGTTTCATTTGATTCCCAAGTTTTGTTTGACTTCGTTTGACTTTAATTTGAATCAATTAGCTTTGTTTAATGCATTTGATTTCATTTGATTCAATTTATTTTGTTGAATGCATTTGATTTTGTTTGATTCATTTAGCTATGTTTGACTTTAAATTGCTTGATTGATTAGCTTTTGTTTGACTTCATTTGACTTTAATTTGACTCGGTGCTTTGTAGAATGCATTTGAGTATCATTTGATTCTATTAGCTATATTTGACTCAATTTTACTTTCATTTAATTCAATTAGCTTTGTTGGACTTTATTTTACTTTAATTTGATTAAATTAGCTTTGTTGAATCCATTTAAGATAATTTAATTGATTAGCTTTATTGAATGCATGAGATTCATTTGATTCAATAAGTTTTGTTTGACTTCATTTGACTTTCATTTGATTCAATTGACTTTGTTGAATGCATTTGAGTTTCATTTGATTCAATTAGCTTTATTGGACTTCATTTGACTTTAATTTGATACGATTGGCTTTGTTTGACTTCATTTGGTCCAGTGGCTTTGTTTGACTTCATTTTACTTTAATTTGATTCAATTTGCTTTGTTGAATGCATTTTTGAGTTTCGTTGATTCATTAGCTTTGTTGAATGTATTTGAGTTTAATTTGATTGATGCTTTAATTGAATGCATTTGGTCATTTAATTGATAAGTTTTGTTTGACTTCATTTACTTTAATTTGATTCAATTAGCTTTGTTGAATGCTCTTGAGTTTTCATTTGATTCAATTAGCTTTGTTGAATGCATTTTGAGTTTCATTTTGATTCAACATTTTGACTTTTATTGGACTTGACTTGGACTTTCATTTGATTGATTAGCTTTGTTTGACTTCATTTTACTTTAATTTGATTTGATGAGCTTTGTTGAATGCATTTGAGTTTCATTTAATTCAATTACCATTGTTGTATGCATTTGAGTTTCATTTGATTTTATTAGCTATGTTTGACTTCATTTTACTTTAATTTGATTCAATTAGCTTTGTTGAATGCATTTAAGTTCATTTGATTTAATTCGCTTTGTTGAATGCATTTGAGTTTATTTGATTGATTAGCTTTATTGGACTTCATTTGACTTTATTTGATACGATTAGCTTTGTTTGACTTCATTTAATTCAATTAGCATTGTTTGACTTCATTTTACTTCAATTTGATTAAATTAGCTTTGTTGAATGCCAGTTTCATTTAATTTAATTAGCTTTGTTGAATGCATTTAGGTTCATTTAATTCAATTAGCTTTATTGGACTTCATTTGACTTTCATTTGATACGATTAGCTTTGTTTGACTTCATTTTGATTGATTAGCATTATTTGACTTCATTTTACTTTAATTTGATTCAATTAGCTTTGTTGAATGCACTTGAGTTTCATTTGATTCAATTAGCTTTGTTGAATACATTTGAGTTTCTCATTTGATTCAATTTGCTTTGTTGAATGCATTTGAGTTTTTACTTGATTCAATTAGCTTTATTGGACTTCATTTGGACTTTCAGCTTGATACGATCTAGCTTTGTTTGACTTCATTTGAGTCGATTGGCTTTGTTTGATTCATTTTACTTTAAATTATTTCAATTAGCTTTGTTGAATGCTCTTGACTTCTCATTTGAATTCACTCTGCTTTGTTGAATGCATTTGAGTTTCATTTGATTCAATTAGCTTTATTGGCTACCTTGGACTTTCCATTTGATACAATTAGCTTTGTTTTGACTTCATCAGAGTTTCATTTGATTCAATTAGCTTTGTTTGACGTCATTTTACTTTCATTTGATTCAATTAGCTTTGTTGAATGCTCTTGAGTTTTATTTGATTCAATTAGCTTTGTTGAATGCATTTGAGTTTCATTTGATTCAATTAGTTTTGTTTGACTCTCATTTGACTTTAATTTGATTGAATTAGCTTTGTTTAATGCATTTGAGTTTCATTTTGATTCTAATTAGCTTTGTTTGGATGTCATTTGCCTTTCATTTGATTTATTGCTTTGTTGGACTTCATTTGACTTTTTTCATTTGATACAATTAGCTTTGTTTAACTTCATTTGATTCAATTAGCATTATTTGACTTCATTTGACTTTCATTTGATTCAATTAGCTTTTATTTTGAATGCACTTGGACTTTCATTTGATTCAATTAGCTTTCGTTGATTGCATTTGAGTTTCATTTGATTCAATTAGCTTTTGTTGAATGGCATTTGAGTTTCATTTGATTCAATTAGCTTTGTGGACTTCATTGGAGGTTTATTTGATACAATTTGCTTTGAATGCATTTGAGCTTCATTTTGATTCAATTAGCTTTGGTTGACATTCATTTGAGATACTTTATTTGAATTTCATTGATTGGCTTTTGTTGAATGCATCTTGAGTTACTCGTTTGATCTGAATTAGCTTTATTGAATACTACATTTTAGTTTCATTTGATTCTATTAGCTTTATTTGACTTCATTTGCTTTTATTTGATTTGATTAGCTTTGTTTGACTTCCTCATTTGATTTCCAATTAGCTTTTGACTTCATTTACTTTAATTTGATTCACCCAATTAACTTTGTTAAATGCTTTTGAGTTTCATTTGATTCAATTTAGCTTTGTTCAATGCATTTGATTTTCATTTGATTCAATTAGTTTTGTTTGACTTCATTTGACTTTCATTTGAATCAATTTGGTTTGTTTTTTACTGCATTTTGGTTTCATTTGATTTAATTAGCTTTGTTGAATGCATTGGAGTTTCATTTGATTCAATTAGCTTTGTTGGACTTCATTTGACTTTCATTTGATACAATTAGCTTTGTCAATGTATTCGAAGCTTCATTTGATTCAATTAGCTTTTTTGACTTCATTTTACTTTCATTTGATTCAATTAGCTTTGTTGAATGCATTTGATTTTTCATTTGATTCAATTAGCTTTGTTGAATGCATTTGAGTTTCATTTGATTCAATTAGCTTTATTGAAGCTTAGTTGGACTTTCATTTGATACAATTAGCTTTGTTGAAGCATTTTCGACTTTCATTTGATTCCAATTAGCTTTGTCTTCATTTTACTTTCATTTGATTCAATTTGCTTTGTTGAATGCTCTCGACGCCTCATTTTGATTCAATTAGCGTTTCTTGAATACATTTGTGATATTTAAACCTCCATAATTCCGAAATTCTACTAAGTACTAATCTCAATCACAACAAAGGAGAGAATCTTAGGTTAAAGATTAGTACTAGTTTTATCATGTTGACAACGAAGGAGCGAAGTTAATTAAGCTAGTTAGTTTAATTAACGTTTTTGTACTTTTCGGTTTTTGTAAACTCCGGAATTATTTTGTTTGGGGCCAGTGTAAATTGTCTCGAACCGTACTTGGGTCAATGCGTGAACCATACCAGGGACGTGTAATGGGCACTCATGGAGATCTTTTGAAGCTTCCCTTGCAAGCTACAGGCAACCCCTCGCCCTTGAAGAAAACGGCCCACTTTGCTCCCAATAGTCAATAACCTACAAGCAACACTATTCCTCACTTACATCCTTGTTTGATTGGGAGATATTTGTTGTTTAATTGATTTATTTAAAATTACTTTTGGTGCTTAGTTATTTTGGCTAATGTTTTAAGCCTGGCTAACCCCCTTCGATTTCTGATATATGTAATGCATCGAAGGGCTGAAAAAATCAGTTTTTAGTTTTTAATTCAACATTGCTGTTTATTCGGTTTTTTTTGGAGATTTGAAAAACGAATTCCTCTTCGTGCAATTAAGAAGTGATCTTAATTTGGAAACCCTTGAGTTAAGTGAGTTCCAAACTTAATTTAAGAGAGAGTTTAATATAATTAGTGAGTTTAAACCTAATTCAAATCGCTCTCAAAACCTCCCAAATCAGTTTCTAAGTAAGCTAAACCCCAAAACCGATTTAGAATCCCTATAAGCATAAATAAGTGGTAGTAAAGCTGCTCCGAGCTTAGGTTAGCATTTTCATGTACATTTCGCATCGAAGTGGTATCCAGCTAAGTTCACGAAATGGACGATGGAAATGCGAATGATAATGCTAGAAGAGATGCGAATGCTAGAAGCTCCAGCCTAAGCAAAAACGAGCATCATACTGCATATGATGGCAAAGATAACCTTACCAGGAATTGTTTGAAGAAGAAACCCAATGAGGAAGAAAGGAGTTCCTAAATGGTGATGGGGGTTTTGAAAATGCTCCGGTTTTTGCGACGCTAGTGATCCGGAATTATACATTCAGATGGGAACGGTTCTTTGATGATTTTTGATTACAAAGACACTCTGGAATTGATAAGAAATACAAGGTTGCTGTTTTGAAGCTAACCAAATATGCATCCATTTGGTTAGAAGGCTCAAGAGCCAAAGGGTGCGCTTAAGGAGAACAAATCCAAGATTAACTACTTGGGAGAAATTGAAGAAGCAATTACGAAGCGTTTTTGTCCTACTAACTACAAGCAAACAAGATGTTAGATGGTCCACACTCAAACAAGGGCACCACGTCCATGGATGAGTACATCAAGCAATTCAAAAGCTTTTCATTGTTTGTGAAATAGAAGAAATGGAGGGAGCAAAAATTGGGCGAAAGTCTTTCGAGGCCTAAATGAGATGTGCGTGAGAAGGTGGAGGTATACCCATGCCCTTTCTTCGATGAGGCTTGCAAAGTGGCTCTCAAAATTGACAGCCAAAGAAGAAAACGACAACAAGTAAGTCTTATTCAAAGCCATTTAGTACTTTTAAAGCTAATACTAATCCTTTGCGGCACCAATTAGAACAAAATCAGATTTCATTCCCAAAGAGAAGGAGAAAGTTGTAGATGATAAAGCCTTTAAAGTGAAATGTTTTAAGTGTCGAGGTTATGGTCATTACTGATTGACTTGTCCTACGAAAAGAGTCATGACTATAAGGGACATAGAGGAGATAGACGAATTGGAGAGGTTATACCTCTTAGAGAAACGACATGATAAATGCAGGTTTGGGAAACCGAAAGTGATGAGGACAAGTGTAATCCGGGAAATGGAGGGGTGAAATGTTGGTTCTAAAGTCAGCAGCACTCCTAATGTCGTGGCATTTGAAAATGAAGAACAAAGAAGAAACCATTTTCATTCGAAATGCTTAGTGAATAAGAAGCTATGCACGTTAATCGTGATGGTGGTAGTTGTACAAATCCGCTAAACTGTGAACTCGTAGAGAAGTTAGCATTACCTACTACTAAACATCACGTCCTTATAAAGTTTGGAAATGGTTAGATGATGATGAGCAGGTAGTAAGGGTGAAGGAGTGAGTTTAATGCATTTTCCATTGGAAATTATGAAGATGAAATTCTATGTGATGTAATTCCTATGTTGCGTGCCATATTCTGCTTGGTAGGCCAGTGTGTGATTTAATTGAAAAGTAGTGCATGATGGTTGTTCGAATGTATAAGGTAAATGAGAATGGTAAAAATCGAAACCTTAGTACCATTGCCCCCTTGAAAATCCGAGACACTACACCTAAACCCGAAAAAAGAACCTCGTGTGTGGTAGTGTGTTTTGGGGAGAAAAGATTCGAGAGGGAGTTGGGAACAAATCGGGTCGTGTATGTTCTAATTGCTAAGGAGGTGAACGAGGGAATGGAAGTTGAAGAGTCGGATTTGAGGGAGTTATTGGAGGGGATTTGGAGACGTGTTTCCTAATGACCCTGCAGAATAGCTCCGCCCTAAACGTGGAATTGAGCATCAAATTGATCTCATTCAGGAGCACCACTTCCAAATAAACCTTCCTATAGATGCAATCCCGAAGAAAGTGAGTTACAAAGCCCCAGATAGATTTGAATTGATGAAAGGCTAGTGAGAGAGTAAAAATTATGTCTTCATTAAAACTACTTGTGCCAAGGACGGAACATGGAGAGTGTGTATTGATAGCGTCTTTGTGAAACAAATATAACCATCAAATACGGGATTTCCCATCCCTAGGTTAGATGACATGTTAGATGAGTTAAGTGGATCCAATTTGTTTTCGAAAATTAGGTTGAGAAGTGGATACCACTTAGATATGCATGAGAGAGGGGAGATGAGTGGAAGACGGCTTTCAAAGCGAAGTATGGGTTGTATGAATGAATTAGTTTATGCCGTTTGGTCTCCCTGGAAATGCCCTAGTGCATTCATGAGATTGATGAATGATTACTTGAGCACAGTTTTGGGGAAAGTTAGGTAATTGGTGTATTTGGATGATATTTCTTATGCATAGTTCTAACAAGGAGGATCATTTGGAGCATTTGTAATCACGGGAGTAGATGAGGATCATGTACTCAATTGGTTGCTCTTGGTTCGAAGGTTCCTCAGTTGGAGTTGGGTTCTATGCATGGCGTGATAGATTACTGCCGAAAGAGTCAGTGTGCATGATCACTAACTTGGGGCAAGGTGTTGTCAGCCATCCATGCTACACTTCTAGTTACATTAGGAGTGTAGATCGCTGGGCGTGTGTCTTAGTATCTTTTTAGTGTTTGAGTTTTGTTAGAATTACATGTTAGGAGATAGATTATAAGATTGACATAGAGTTTCTTATCTATCTTTTAGAGTTGGATTAGGATTATGACTTAAGGGACTTGTCCTAAGCATAGTAGGAGTTGTTTTTGTTTTGTTATAAATATTTTGGGATGTGCGTGAGTTATGGACGAGTGAATTAATCGAAAGTTTTGCTTTGTATTAGCAAGTGTTAAACGAATCTCTTGAAGTTGGTGGCTTAGCCTTTATGTGAAAACCCTTAAATCACATTGTGGTGCCTTGCTTTATCAGTGATTTAGGATCATATGGACCGTTTGTGTTATTTTAATCATAATTTCTACTTTCGTGTTTAATCCTACAAGATTAAATACATCGCTAGATGATACGGGAGTAGATGAGGATCATCTTGCTCGATTGGTTGCTCTTGGTTCGAAGGTTCCTCGGTTGGAGTTGGGTTCTATGCATGGCGTGATAGGTGGATTCTTTGCTACCCAAAAGTGGTGTGCCATGTCCACTAACTTGAGGCAGATAAACAATGTATCCATGCTTCCTTCAGTTCTGTTAGGAGTGTAGATGTAGGCGCGTGTGTCTTAGTATATTTAGTGTTTGAGTTTTTGTTAAGTCTATGTTCTCTAGGAGATAGATTATAGATTCAACCTTAGAGTTTCTTATCTATCTTTTTAGAGTTGGATTTAGGACTTGACTTAGGGACTTGTCCCAAGCATAGTAGATTATTTTTGTTTTGTTATAAATATTTTAGGATGTAAATGAGTTATGGGTGATGAATTAATCGAAAGTTTTGCTTGTGTTAACCTTAAGTGTTAAATAAATCTCTTGAAGTTGGTGGCTTAGCCTTTGTAGCCCAACCCTTAAATCATTGGTGCCTTGCTTTATCGATTGATTTAGGATTATCGTTCGTTTGTGTTATTTTAATCATAATTCACTTTTCGTGTTTAATCTACAAGATTAAATACATCATATGGTATCACGAGCTAGGAAGAACATCCTACAAGCAGTAGAAATTTTTCCTCCACAAGGGAAGACCAACGTTGTACGTTAGCATTGAAATTCAAGATTCTTGAAGAACTCGACCAGAACGTATCTTTTCCTAGATTCCCAAAATTTTTACAAGTTCTATCAAGATCAATCATCCAAGGAGTATAGTGGTGAAAAAGAAATTCGTCCAAGATCACAGAACCTGCCAAGAAAGTTGTGTTCAAGTGCTGTTTGGACCTTCGACATGGAGGAGACGATTCTCTAGATGGAGATGGGGGCAACCTAGGGTGCCTCGAGGCTTGACTTTAGAGCAAGCAAATGATTTACGTCGGATAGGAAATTTGGAAGATTTAAGACTACGCATGGATGAGGTGCTACGGCTACTCCAGAAGCCGAGACAGAGCCGAACAAACGGAAACTCTCCCTGAATCTTTGTTAGAATTGTCCATGATGAATTTCATCTAATTCGGATGAGGAGTATCACCCTCGCCATAGACCACAACGAAATCAAGATGATGATCGAGGCTTAAGACTAGATATGCCGGAGTTTGATGGAGGGATGAAACCTGAAAAATTCCTTGAATGGATCTGGCCCAATTGAGAGAGTCTTCGACTATAAGGGTATGATCACAAGAGATTCAAAAATTCTTGTTTTGAAACTCACGGGTTATGCGAGTCTATGGTATGAAAATCTCAAAAATAAAAAAGCAAGGAAGGAAAGCCACGGTTGAATTCTTGGGAAGCGTTGAAGACTCGACTAAAGCGATTTTCTATTGATTTCGTTGAGACGGGTACTTGAAGTTACGGGATTAAAAACAAAACTCCCTTCTTGTCGAGGAGTACGTAGTTGAGTTTGAGAAGCTATGCATGATGTGTGACTTGGAGGAAAGGACCGAGCACAAGATTGCAAGATTTATCAGATATAAGCCGAATCCATTGCGAAGGTGGATGACCTGCGAGGTCGTTTGAGGAGGTTTGCCAGAAGGTGGCCATGAAGGTCGAAAAACACGCAAAAAGAAAGAAGGCTACGTATTCTAAACCCTATGTGAAACTTTTCAAAAGAACATGGAAGACAAGGGAGTTCGACCTATACTAAGCCTCCGACACGATTTGAGGAAGTTGAAGGACGGAGAGGAAAATACGCCTTAACATAGGATGATAGGAAGGTATGCTTTAAATGTAAGGGTTATGGCCATGTTAAAGATTGCCCTAGTAATAGGGTTATGACTTTGCGTGATATACATGAATTGAGGAGAAGAACTTGCACGAAGGGTGAGGCGAGTGATGGGGGAAGAGGAAGGTGGCCGGGTGGAGGAAGAAGGATTTATGGCGATTCGGAAGAAGAGCCGGAGAAAGGAGGGAGACACCTTATCCTTAGGCGCACATTGTACACACTAAACCTATGCCATTAGAAGGCCTTGAGGAACGTATTTTTCTTGCGCGATGCTTGGTAAAGGATAGAGTAATGTGAGCTCATTATTGACACGGGTAGTTGCACGAATGTGGTTTCTTCCACCTTAAGTAGGCAGAAGTTAAGAGTGGCCTACTACGGTTCACCCTAAGCCATACAAGCTACATGTTGGTTGAGGTGATGGTAGTGATGTGCGAGTCACGAATGACCTTAATTGCCTTCTGCATGGCGATTGAAGATGATCTTATGTGATGTGTGTGACATGGATGCTTGTACGCGCCATTGCAGGGCGACCTTGGCAATATGATAGGTATGTCAAGAAGTATGATGGTAGGGCGAATGTCTACATGGCGAAGGTGGGGGAAAAAAAGGACGGCACTCGGCCTTTGAGCCTCAAGCTAAACCTAAGGAGGTGTTATTCTTGAATGAGGCAAGCAATTTGAACATGAGTTTGCCTGAGAGGGGAAGAGGCTTTCATTCTTCTCGCCAATCCTACGGTGAGGTAGATTCGAAATTTCCAAAGTGTTTGCAACGAGTACTTGAGGAGTTCAAGGATGTATTTCGGAAGATTTGCCACCTGGTTTGCCACCCATTCGAGGTATTGAGCATGGAAATCGATCTAGTTAAGGTGCTTCATTGCCTAGAATAAAGCGGCTTATAGGTGCGATCCTCAGAGACAAGGGAGTTGCAACGTCAGTTGAAGAGCTCATGGTAAGAGGTTATGTAAGGAAGCGTAGGCAGGTGTGCGGTTCCTACACTTTTGGTACCTAAGAAGGATGGTACATGGCGCGTGTATTGATTCGAGCGTAAACAACATCACCATCAAGTATAGATTTCCGTCCCAAGGTTAGATGATTGTGTACTTGATGAATTGCATCAGTTCCTTGTTTTCTCTAAAATTGATTTGCGTAGTGGTTATCACCAAATTAGAATGAGGGAGGGTGACGAGTGGAGAGAGCGGCTTTTAAGGGCCCAAAGCTAGGGTTGTACGAGTGGTTGGTAATGCCTTTTGGGTTGTCAAATGCTCCTAGTACATTTATGCGATTGATGAACGAAGTCTTGAAGCCTTTCATTGGCAAGTATGTGGTGGTATATCTCGATGATACTCGTGTATAGTCGAGATGTGGTGGATCATTTGAGCCATTTGGGGTTTGTGTTCGAGGCTTTGAGGCAAAAGCTCTATGGCAAGTTGGAAAAGTGTTCGTTTTTGGTGCCAAGTGTAACTTTTCTTGGTTACATTGTGTCAAGTGAAGGCGTTTACGTTGATCCTTCCAAAGTAGCGGCTATAAACGTGGCTATTCAGCCGTAAATGGCCTTGAGGTACGGTCGTTTCGTGGTCTTGCTTCGTTTTATAGGCGTTTTGTGAAGAGTTTTAGTAGTGTTGTTGCACCATTGGTGAATGTATTAAGAAGGGGAGGTTTGAATGGTGGGGCTGCCCAACAAGCATTTGAAACCAGTGGGGACCTCTAGCTTAACCGCATGATTCTTGCATTACCGGATTTTTCTAAACCATTCGAAGTAGAGTGTGATGCTAGTGGTGTGGGCATTGGGAGGCGGTTTTAGTGCAAGAAGAGACCCATTGCTTATTTTAGTGAGGAAATTGGGTGGGGCTCGATTAGAATTACTCGACATGACAAGGAGTTTTATGCTATTGTGAGGGCATTGAATCATTGGAGCCGTTACTTGAGGCCTAGATCGCTTCATCTTGCATTCGGATCATGAGGCCTTGAAACATATCCATGGACGGCAAAAATTGAATCCAAGACATGCTAAATGGGTGGAATTCCTCCAATCATTTAATTTTTTCATCCAAGTATAAGAGAAAAGTCGAATATTGTGGGTGATGCATTATGCAGGAGGTATTCTTTGTTAGATTCGTGTATTCATTCTAGGCTCACTGGTTTGATCTTATTAAGGAGTATTATGAAGGAGATGTTGATTTCAAGCCTAGTGGAGGCTTGTGGGAGACGTAGGTACCTATGTGGTGCAAGAGGGTTTCCTTTTCAAGGGGAATGGTTTGTGTGTGCCTAAGTGTTACATTCGGGAGTTGTTAGTGAGAGAAGTAGCATGGAGGTGGCATTGCGGGGCATTTTGGCATTAGCAGAAGACCTTAGCCATCTTACCACGAGGAACACTTCTATTGGCCCAAGATGCTAGGGGATGTACAAGGAGTATTGGCTCGATGTGCTAATTGTCAAAAGACGAGAAGCACGTTTCACTTGTGGTTTTGTATACTCAGCTACCGATTCGGAATTTCCTTGGGATGATGTGTCAATGGACTTTATTGTGGGGTTGCCTCGAACTCAAAGAGGCAAGGATTCCATTGTAATTAGAGTGGTGGATAGGTTTTCTAAGATGGCACACTTCATTCCATGCCATAAGGGCGATGATGCTAGGTAGGTAGCGACATTGTACTTCGAGAGATACTTCGTTTGCATGGGTGCCTAAGACTATTGTAGTGATAGGGACACCAAATTTTATGAGCTACTTTTGGAAGACATTGTGGAAACTATTAAGGGGACAAGTTTGTGTTTTAGTACATCACACCACCTCTAAAGCCGGATGGACGGGCGGGGAGTCCGCAATGGACCTTGGGAGCTTACTTCGAGTTTGGTGAGCAAGAGCACAGGGGATTGGGACATGAAATTGGCGCCCTTGTTGAATTTGCTACAATAGAGCACCAACTTATGCTAAGTGTTCACCTTTTGAAGTCGTTTATGGTGTCACTCCACGCATTCCTTTAGATTTGGTTCATTGCCTAAAGAGAATATGTGCGCATGGGACGCGAGGGAAAAAGCCGGCGGCTATGTTGAAGTTGCATGCGCGAGTTAGGGCTCGGGTGAGCTAGTAAATGAGAGGTATAAGAAGCTTGCCCGACAAAAACCGACGACAACATTCCTGAGGTGGGTGATTTAGTGTGGTTGCACTTGAGAAAGGAGAGGTTTCCTAACTTAAAGAATAATAAATTGTTGCCCCGAATCAGAAGGCCCTTTCCCGAATTGTCGAGAAGATCGGCAGCCCGTGCCTTCGAAGCTCGAGTTGCCTAGTGATTATGGGGTAAGTGCTACCTTGACATTGGATATCCTGTCGCCTTATTTGCATGATGATGAGGATGCTCAATTGAGGACAATTGTTTTACGAAGAAGGGAGGATGATACGGGAGTAGATGAGGATCATCTTGCTAGTTGGATTTGCTCTTGGTTGAAGGTTCCTCGGTTGGAGTTGGGTTACATGCATGGCGTGATAGCTGGATTCTTTTGCTACCAAAAAGTGCGAGTAGTGCATGATCACTAACTTGGGGCAAGGTGCGTAATGTATCCATGCTACACTTCTAGTTACATTAGGAGTGTAGATGTGGCGTGTGTGTCTTAGTATCTTTTAGTGTTTGAGTTTTGTTAGGAGTCTACATGTTCTACAGGAGATAGATTTTATAAGATTGACCTTGGGTTTCTTATCTATCTTTAGAGTTGGATTAGAGATTATGACTTGGGGACTTGTCTAAGCATAGTAGGAGTTGTTTTGTTTTGTTATAAATATTTTAGGATGTACGTGAGTTATGGACCAGTGGAATTAATCGAAAGTTTTTGCTTTGTGTTAACCTTAAGTGTTAAACAAATCTTGAAGTTGAGTGGCTTAGCCTTTATGCTTCAAAACCCTTAAATCACATTGTGGTGCCTTGCTTTATCAATTGATTTAGGATCTATACGTTCGTTTGTGTTATTTTAATCATAATTTCCGCACTCGTGTTTAATCCCTACAAGATTAAGTACATCGATTACAGCGATTGTTCGGAAGTTCTAAAGAGCAAAACTGTACGGGAAGCTAGAAAAGTGCACGTTTATGCAAAGGGAGATTGGCTTCCTTGGTTTCATCATTTCGATGAAGGCGTGAAGGTGGATCCATCCAAAGTAGAAGCAATTTCTTCTTGGGCTCGGTTCCCACCACTATCACGAGGTGAGATCTTTTCATGGTTTAGCTTCATTTTTATAGGAGGTTTATAAATAATTTCAGGACATTATTAGCTCCTATAACTGAATGTACTAAACATGGAAAATTTACATGGAGTGACGCAGCTCAAAAAGGCGTTTGAACTTGTAAAGGAGAAAATGTAAATACGCTTATTTTAGTTTTTACTCGATTTCACTAAACCATTTTGAAGTTGAGTGTGACGCCCTGAACGGGTGAAAATTCATTCTAATTCAATGTGGCAAACCTATTGCTTATTTTAGCGAGAAACTAAATCGGGCAAGTTGAATTATTCCACGTATGATAAAGAGTTTTACGCCATGGTTAGAGCTCTTAATCATTGGAGTCACTATTTGCGACCTGAAGCTTTTTGTTCTCCATTCGGATCATGAATCATTGAAATATATTCATGGCCAACATAAGCTTAGTGCGTCATGCTAAATGGGTGGAATTCTTACAATCTTTCAATTTTGTTGCCAAGTACAAGGCCGGGAAAGCCAACATTGTAGCCGATGCTTTATCTCGGAGACACGTATTGCTTAACATGGTGGATTCCAAGGTACTTGGGTTTGAGTTGATTAAAGAATTCTATGTTCTTGATGAGGAGACACGTGACTGTTCGTGGCTACCAAGGATGGTCCAAAAGACCATTATCATCAAATGGAAGGGGTTTTAGTTTAAAGGGAACAAACTTTGTGTTCCTAAATGTCCCGTTCGTGATTTGCTAATTAGAGAAGCTCATGGAGGTGGGTTAGTCGGCCATTTTGGCGTTAACAAGACTATGGAGTTGTTACAAGAACATTTTTCGTGGCCTCGTATGCTCAAAGAAGTACATTTTGTTTTGGCTCGTTGTTGGTGTTTGTCAAAGGGCTAAAAGCACGTTCCATAAGGGTTGTTGACACTCCTTTACCAACACGGAGAGACCATGGGAGGGATAGTCAAGTATGGATTTCATTGTGGCTCTTCCTAGGACACAAAGAGGGAAGGATTCGGTCATGGTGGTAGTGGGACCGTTTCTCAAAAAATGGCACACTTCGTGCCTTGTCACAAAACGGAAGATGCTCTTAATGTTTCTTGTTTATATTTCGGGGAAATTGTTCGCTTGCATGGAGTGCCAAGAACTATTGTCTCGGATCGAGATAGTAAGTTTTTGAGTCATTTTTGGAGGTCCTATGGAGGATGATGGGTATTAAGTTGTTGTTTAGTACTTCACATCACCCCCAAACAGATGGTCAAACCGAAGTGACCAATCGAACTCTAGGCACCTTGTTAAGGGGCTTAGTGAGCAAGAGGGGAAAGGATTGGGATGTCGAGTTATGCCACGGAGTTTGCTTATAATAGAACTCCAACTTTGCAACAAAACATTCACCGTTCGAAGTGGTATATGGGGTAAATCCGTATGTACCTATTGATCTTATTTCGTTGCCTAAAGACTCTTATGTCCATGGAGATGCTAGGCAATGACGAAACAATGGTGAAAGTTCACAAAGAAATACGCACCAATATCGGAAGACAAATGAGATGTGCAAAGGAAAGCAAACAAAAGTCGGAAAGGCGAGGTTGTTTGCTCCGAAGATTGGTGTGGGTTCACTTGAGGAAGGAGAGGTTTCCAAGTAAAAGAAAGCATAAACTCATGCCTCGAGTGAAGGACCTTTCAAGGTTCTTGAACGTTAGGAGATAATGCTTACAAGATAGACCTTCCGGAGACTATGGCGTGGCAACGAACATTCAACGTAGGGGGACTTATCCCCTATTTAGAAGATGAAGATGTGCAAGAATTGGAGGACAATTCCTTTTGAAGAAGGAGAGGATGATACGAAATCGGTTGCTAATTCGAAATTCTACTAAGTACTAGTCTCAATCACAACAAAGGAGAGATTCACGGTTTTAAAGATTAGTACTAGTTTAATCATGTTGAGCAACGAAGGAGGAAGTTAATTAAGCTAGTTAGTTTAATTAACGTTTTTGTAATTTTCGGTTTTTGTAAACCCGGAATTATTTTGTTTAGCGTAAAGTGTAAATTGGTCGAACCGTACTTGGGGTTGCGAACCATACTTGGGACGTGTAATGGGCACTCATGGAGATCTTTTGAAGCTTCCCTTGCAAGCTAAGACAAGCCCTCCACTTGCTTGAAGTAAACCGCCCCACTTTGCCCCAAAGTCAACAAAACACACAACAACACTATTCCTCCTTACATCCTTGTTGGATTAAGAGATATTTGTTGTTTAATTGATTTGTTTAATTACTTTGGTGCTTAGTTATTTTGGCTAATGTTTTAAGCCTTCTTTAGCTTGTACTTGATATATGTAATGGATCAAGGAATGAAAAATCAGTTTTAGTTTTGAATTAAACATTGTGTTTATTCGGTTTTTTTGGAGATTGAAAAATCCGAAATTCCTCTTGCAATTAAGAAGTGATCTTAATTTCGAAACCCTCGAGTTAAGTGAGTTAAACTTAATTTAAGAGAGAGTTAATATAATTAGTGAGTTTAAACTAATTAAATCCACTCCCAAAAACCTCCTAAATCGAGTTTCTAAGTAAGATAAACTTCAAAACCGATTTAGAATCCTTAAGCATAAATAAGTGAGTAAAGCTTATCGAGCTTAGGTTACATTTTCATATACAATTTTGCATCAGTTGAATGCATTTGACTTTCATTTGATTGATTAGCTTTGTTATTTATGACTTTCATTTGAATCTTTGTTTGAGTTCATTTGATTCAATTAGCTTTGTTGAATGCATTTGAGTTTCATTTGATTCAATTAGCTTTGTTGAATGCATTTGAGTTTCATTTGATTCAATTAGCTTTCGTTGAATGCATTTGAGTTTCATTTGATTCAATTAGCTTTGTTGAATGCATTTGATTTTCATTTGATTCAATTAGCTTTGTTTGACTTCATTTGACTTTCATTTGAATTGATTAGCTTTGTTGAATGCATTTGAGTTTCATTTGATTCAATTTAGCTTTGTTGAATGCATTTGAGTTTCATTTGATTCAATTAGCTTTGTTGAATGCATTTGAGTTTCATTTGATTAATTAGCTTTGTTGAATGCATTTGAGTTTCATTTGATTCATTTAGCTTTGTTTGAATGCATTTGAGTTTCATTTGATTCAATTAGCTTTGTTTGAATGCATTTGACTTTCATTTGATTCGATTAGCTTTTGTTTTATTTTAGTTTGTTGATGCATTTGAGTTTCATTTGATTCGATTAGCTTTGTTGAATGCATTTGAGTTTCATTTGATTGATTAATTTTGTTTGCTCATTTGACTTTCATTTGATTCAATTAGCTTTGTTGAATGCATTTGAGTTTCATTTGATTCAATTAGCTTTGTTGACTGCATTTGATTTTCATTTGATTCAATTAGCTTTGTTTGACTTCATTTGAGGCTTTCATTTGACTTCATTTGACTTTCATTTGATTCAATTAGCTTTGTTGAATGCATTTGAGTTTCATTTGATTCAATTAGCTTTGTTGAATGCATTTGAGTTTCATTTGATTCAATTAGCTTTGTTGAATTGCATTTGAGTTTCATTTGATTCAATTAGTTTTGTTTGACTTCATTTGACTTTCATTTGATTAATTAGCTTTGTTGAATGCATTTGAGTTTCATTTGATTCAATTAGCTTTGTTGAATGCATTTGAGTTTCATTTTGATTCAATTAGCTTTGTTGAATGCATTTGAGTTTCATTTGATTAATTAGCTTTGTTTGACTTCATTTGACTTTAATTTGATTCAATTAGCTTTGTTGAATGCATTTGAGTTTCATTTGATTCAATTAGCTTTGTTGAATGCATTTGAGTTTCATTTGATTCAATTAGCTTTGTTGAATGCATTTGAGTTTCATTTGATTCAATTAGCTTTGTTGAATGCATTTAAGTTTCATTTGATTCAATTAGCTTTGTTGAATGCATTTGAGTTTCATTTGATTCAATTAGCTTTGTTGAATGCATTTGAGTTTCATTTGATTCAATTAGCTTTGTTGAATGCATTTGAGTTTCATTTGATTCAATTAGCTTTGTTTGACTTCATTTGAGTTTAATTTGATTCAATTAGCTTTGTTGAATGCATTTGAGTTTCATTTGATTCAATTAGCTTTGTTGAATGCATTTGAGTTTCATTTGAGTCAATTAGCTTTCTTGACTGCATTTGACTTTCATTTGATTCAATTAGCTTTGTTGATTTGAGTTTCATTTGATTAATTAGCTTTGTTTGACTCATTTGACTTTCATTTGATTCAATTAGCTTTGTTGAATGCATTTCGAGTTTCATTTGATTCAATTAGCTTTGTTGAAATGCATTTGAGTTTCATTTGATTCAATTAGCTTTGTTGAATGCATTTTGAGTTTCATTTGATTAATTGGCTTTGTTGAATGCATTTGAGTTTCATTTGATTCAATTAGCTTTGTTTGACTTCATTTGATTCAATTAGCTTTGTTGAATGCATTTGACTTTAATTTGATTCAATTAGCTTTGTTGAATGCATTTGAGTTTCATTTGATTCAATTAGCTTTGTTGAATGCATTTGAGTTTCATTTGATTCAATTAGCTTTGTTGATTTCATTTGAGTTTATTTGATTGATTAGCTTTGTTGAATGCATTTGAGTTTCATTTGATTCAATTAGCTTTGTTTGACTTCATTTGACTTTAATTTGATTCAATTAGCTTTGTTGAATGCATTTGCGTTTTACTTGATTCAATTAGCTTTGTTGAATGCATTTTGAGTTTCATTTGATTCAATTAGCTTTGTTTGACTGCATTTGACTTTCATTTGATTCAATTAGCTTTGTTTTAATGCATTTGAGTTTCAATTTGATTCAATTAGCTTTGTTGAATGCATTTGAGTTTCATTTGATTAATTAGCTTTGTTGAATGCATTTTGAGTTTCATTTGATTCAATTAGCTTTGTTGAATACATTTGAGTTTTATTTGATTCAATTAGCTTTGTTGACTCATTTTTGACTTTAATTTGATTCAATTAGCTTTGTTGACTGCATTTGACTTTCATTTGATTCAATTAGCTTTGTTGAATGCATTTGAGTTTCATTTGATTAATTAGCTTTGTTGAATGCATTTTGAGTTTCATTTGATTCAATTAGCTTTATTGAATGCATTTGAGTTTCATTTGATTCAATTAGCTTTGTTGAATACATTTAGTTTCATTTGATTCAATTAGCTTTGTTTGACTGCATTTGACTTTCATTTGATTAATTAGCTTTGTTGAATGCATTTGAGTTTCATTTGATTCAATTAGCTTTGTTGAATGCATTTGAGTTTCATTTGATTCGATTAGCTTTGTTTGACTTCATTTGACTTTCATTTGATTCGATTAGCTTTGTTTTTTTTTTAGCTTTGTTTGACTTCATTTGACTTTCATTTGATTCAATTAGCTTTGTTGAATGCATTTGAGTTTCATTTGATTCAATTAGCTTTGTTGAATGCATTTGAGTTTCATTTGATTCAATTAGTTTTGTTTGACTTCATTTGACTTTAATTTGATTCAATTAGCTTTGTTTAATGCATTTGAGTTTCATTTGATTTGATTAGCTTTGTTGAATGCATTTGAGTTTCATTTGATTTAATTTAGTTTTGTTTGAATGCATTTGAGTTTCATTTGATTCAATTAGCTTTGTTGACTTCTGTGATTAATGCATTTGACTTATTTCTTTTGATTCAATTAGCTTTGTTGAATGCATTTGAGTTTCATTTGATTCAATTAGCTTTGTTGAATGCATTTGAGTTTCATTTGATTCAATTAGCTTTGTTGACTGCATTTGAGTTTCATTTGATTCAATTAGCTTGGTGCTTTGAGTTTCATTTGATTCAATTAGCTTTGTTGAACTTCATTTGACTTTCATTTGATTCAATTAGCTTTGTTGAATGCATTTGAGTTTCATTTGATTCAATTAGCTTTGTTGAATGCATTTGAGTTTCATTTGATTCAATTAGCTTTTGTTGAATGCATTTGAGTTTCATTTGATTCAATTAGCTTTATTTGACTTCATTTGAGTTTCATTTGATTCAATTAGCTTTGTTGAGATGCATTTGAGTTTCATTTGATTCAATTAGCTTTGTTGAATGCATTTGAGTTTCATTTGATTCAATTAGCTTTGTTGAATGCATTTGAGTTTCATTTGATTCAATTAGCTTTGTTGAATGCATTTGAGTTTCATTTGATTCAATTAGCTTTGTTGAATGCATTTGAGTTTCATTTGATTCAATTAGCTTTGTTGAATGCATTTATTTTTTGATTTATTTTGACTTTCATTTGATTCAATTAGCTTTGTTGAATGCATTTGAGTTTCATTTGATTCAATTAGCTTTGTTGAATGCATTTGAGTTTCATTTGATTCAATTAGCTTTTTTGAATGCATTTGAGTTTCATTTGATTCATTAGCTTTGTTTGAATGCATTTGAGTTTCATTTGATTCAATTAGCTTTGTTGAATGCATTTGAGTTTCATTTGATTCATTAGCTTTGTTGAATGCATTTGAGTTTCATTTGATTCAATTAGCTTTGTTTGAGCCGTTTATTTTCATTTGATTCGATTAGCTTTGTTGAATGCATTTGAGTTTCATTTGATTCAATTAGCTTTGTTGACTTCATTTGACTTTCATTTGATTCGATTAGCTTTGTTTTGACTTCATTTGATTGATTAGCTTTGTTTGATTGCTTTAATTTGATTGATTAGCTTTGTTGAATGCATTTGAGTTTCATTTGATTAATTAGCTTTGTTGAATGCATTTGAGTTTCATTTGATTGATTAGCTTTGTTTGAATTCATTTTGACTTTCATTTAATTGATTAGCTTTGTTTGAATGCATTTGAGTTTCATTTGATTCAATTAGCTTTGTTGAATGCATTTGAGTTTCATTTGATTCAATTAGCTTTGTTGAATGCATTTGAGTTTCATTTGATTAAATTAGCTTTATTGATGCATTGAGTTTCATTTGATTCAATTAGCTTTGTTTGACTTCATTTGAGTTTCATTTGATTCAATTAGCTTTGTTGAATGCATTTGAGTTTCATTTGATTCAATTAGCTTTGTTGAATGCATTTGAGTTTCATTTGATTTAATTAGCTTTGTTGAATGCATTTGAGTTTCATTTGATTAATTAGCTTTTGTTGAATGCATTTGAGTTTCATTTGATTTAATTAGCTTTGTTGAATGCATTTGAGTTTCATTTGATTAATTAGCTTTGTTGAATGCATTTGAGTTTCATTTGATTCGATTAGCTTTGTTGTATTTGACTTTCATTTGATTAATTAGCTTTGTTGAATGCATTTGAGTTTCATTTGATTAAATTAGCTTTGTTGAATGCATTTGAGTTTCATTTGATTCAATTAGCTTTGTTGAATGCATTTGAGTTTCATTTGATTCAATTAGCTTTGTTGACTTCATTTGAGTTTCATTTGATTCAATTAGCTTTGTTGAATGCATTTGAGTTTCATTTGATTCAATTAGCTTTGTTGACTTCATTTGACTTTAATTTGATTCAATTAGCTTTGTTGAATGCATTTGAGTTTCATTTGATTCAATTAGCTTTGTTGAATGCATTTGAGTTTCATTTGATTCAATTATCTTTGTTGAATGCATTTGAGTTTCATTTGATTCGATTAGCTTTGTTTGATGCATTTGTTTATTTGATTCGATTAGCTTTGTTTGACTTCATTTTGACTTTTTAATTCAATTAGCTTTGTTGAATGCATTTGAGTTTCATTTGATTCGATTAGCTTTGTTGAATGCATTTGAGTTTCATTTGATTCGATTAGCTTTGTTTGAATGCATTTGAGTTTCATTTGATTCAATTAGCTTTGTTTTGATTTCATTTGATTCGATTAGCTTTGTTTGAATGCATTTGAGTTTCATTTGATTCAATTAGCTTTGTTGAATGCATTTGAGTTTCATTTGATTCAATTAGCTTTGTTTGAATGCATTTGAGTTTCATTTGATTAATTAGTTTTATTTGACTGCATTTGAGTTTCATTTGATTCAATTAGCTTTGTTGAATGCATTTGAGTTTCATTTGATTTAATTAGCTTTGTTGAATGCATTTGAGTTTCATTTGATTCAATTAGCTTTGTTGAATGCATTTGAGTTTCAGTTTGATTCGATTAGCTTTGTTTGATTTCATTTGATTCAATTAGCTTTTGTTGAATGCATTTGAGTTTCTTTTGATTCAATTAGCTTTGTTGAATACATTTGAGTTTCATTTGATTCAATTAGCTTTGTTGAATGCATTTGAGTTTCATTTGATTCAATTAGCTTTGTTGAATGCATTTGAGTTTCATTTGATTCAATTAGCTTTTTTGACTTCATTTGACTTTCATTTGATTCAATTAGCTTTGTTTGAGCTTCATTTGATTCAATTAGCTTTGTTGAATGCATTTGAGTTTCATTTGATTCAATTAGCTTTGTTGAATGCATTTGAGTTTCATTTGATTAATTAGCTTTGTTGAATGCATTTGAGTTTCATTTGATTCAATTAGCTTTGTTTGACTTCATTTGACTTTCATTTGATTCGATTAGCTTTGTTGAATGCATTTGAGTTTCATTTGATTCAATTAGCTTTGTTTGAATGCATTTGACTTTCATTTGATTCAATTAGCTTTGTTGAATGCATTTGAGTTTCATTTGATTCAATTAGCTTTGTTGAATGCATCTGAGTATCACTTGATTTGATTCAATTAGTTTTGTTTGACTTCATTTGACTTTCATTTGATTCAATTAGATTTGTTGAATGCATTTGAGTTTCATTTGATTTAATTAGCTTTGTTGAATGCATTTGAGTTTCATTTGATTGATTAGCTTTGTTTGAATTCATTTGACTTTCATTTGATTAAATTAGCTTTGTTTGACTTCATTTGTTTATTTTTTTGATGCATTTGAGTTTAATTTGATTCAATTAGCTTTGTTGAATGCATTTGAGTTTCATTTGATTCAATTAGCTTTGTTGAATGCATTTGAGTTTCATTTTGATTCAATTAGCTTTGTTGAATGCATTTGAGTTTCATTTGATTCAATTAGCTTTGTTTGACTTTCATTTGATTGATTGGCTTTTTTGACTGCATTTGAGTTTCATTTGATTCAATTAGCTTTGTTGAATGCATTTGAGTTTCATTTGATTCAATTAGCTTTGTTGAATGCATTTGAGTTTCATTTGATTCAATTAGCTTTGTTGAATGCATTTGAGTTTCATTTGATTCAATTAGCTTTGTTTGACTTCATTTGAGTTTCATTTGATTCAATTAGTTTTGTTGAATGCATTTGAGTTTCATTTGATTCAATTAGTTTTGTTTGAATGCATTTGATTTTCATTTGATTAATTAGCTTTGTTGAATGTTTGAGTTTCATTTGATTCAATTAGCTTTGTTTGAATGCATTTGAGTTTCATTTGATTCAATTAGCTTTGTTGAATGCATTTGAGTTTCATTTGATTCAATTAGCTTTTGTTGAATGCAATTTGAGTTTCATTTGATTCAATTAGCTTTGTTTGACTTTGCTTTCTTTAATTTGATTGATTAGCTTTGTTGAATGCATTTGAGTTTCATTTGATTCAATTAGCTTTGTTGAATGCATTTGAGTTTCATTTGATTCAATTAGCTTTGTTTGAATGCATTTGACTTTCATTTGATTCAATTAGCTTTGTTGAATGCATTTGAGTTTCATTTGATTCAATTAGCTTTGTTGAATGCATTTGAGTTTTTCATTTGATTTGATTGGCTTTGTTTGATTTCATTTGATTCAATTAGCTTTGTTTGAATGCATTTGAGTTTCATTTGATTCAATTAGCTTTGTTTGAATGCATTTGAGTTTCATTTGAATCAATTAGCTTTGTTGAATGCATTTGAGTTTCATTTGATTCAGTTAGCTTTGTTGAATGCATTTGAGTTTCATTTGATTCAATTAGCTTTGTTTGACTTCATTTGAGTTTCATTTGATTCAATTAGCTTTGTTGAATGCATTTGAGTTTCATTTGATTCAATTAGCTTTGTTGAATGCATTTGAGTTTCATTTGATTCAATTAGCTTTGTTGAATGCATTTGAGTTTCATTTGATTCAATTAGCTTTGTTTGAATTCATTTGACTTTCATTTGATTCGATAAGCTTTGTTGAATGCATTTGAGTTTCATTTGATTCAATTAGCTTTGTTGAATGCATTTGAGTTTCATTTGATTAATTAGCTTTTGTTGAATGCATTTGAGTTTCATTTGATTCAATTAGCTTTGTTGAATGCATTTGAATTTCATTTGATTCAATTAGCTTTGTTGAATGCATTTGAGTTTCATTTGATTCGATTAGCTTTTTTGACTGCATTTGAGTTTCATTTGATTCAATTAGCTTTGTTTGACTTCATTTGTTTCATTTGATTGATTAGCTTTGTTTGACTGCATTTGAGTTTCATTTGATTCAATTAGTTTTGTTGAATGCATTTGAGTTTCATTTGATTCAATTAGCTTTGTTGAATGCATTTGAGTTTCATTTGATTAATTAGCTTTTTTGAATGCATTTGACTTTCATTTGATTCAATTAGCTTTGTTTGATTTTCATTTGATTATAGCTTTATTTACTTTCATTTGATTCAATTAGCTTTGTTGAATGCATTTGAGTTTCATTTGATTCAATTAGCTTTGTTGAATGCATTTGAGTTTCATTTGATTCAATTAGCTTTGTTGAATGCATTTGAGTTTCATTTGATTCAATTAGCTTTTTTGACTGCATTTGACTTTCATTTGATTCGATTAGCTTTTTGACTTCATTTGATTTAATTGGCTTTGTTTGATTGTTTTATTTCATTTGATTCAATTAGCTTTGTTGAATGCATTTGAGTTTCATTTGATTCAATTAGCTTTGTTGAATGCATTTGAGTTTCATTTGATTCAATTAGTTTTGACTTCATTGGACTTTTCATTTTGATTAGCTTTGTTTCATTTGAGTTTCATTTGATTCAATTAGCTTTGTTTGACTTCATTTTGACTTTCATTTGATTCAATTAGCTTTGTTGAATGCATTTGAGTTTCATTTGATTCAATTAGCTTTGTTGATTGCATTTGAGTTTCATTTGATTCAATTAGTTTTGATTGACTCATTTGACTTTAATTTGATTCAATTAGCTTTGTTGAATGCATTTGAGTTTCATTTGATTCAATTAGCTTTGTTGAATGCATTTGAGTTTCACTTGATTCAATTAGCTTTGTTGAATGCATTTGAGTTTCTTTTTTTTATTTGATTCATTAGCTTTGTTTGAATTCATTTGACTTTCATTTGATTCAATTAGCTTTGTTGAATGCATTTGAGTTTCATTTGATTCAATTAGCTTTGTTGAATGCATTTGAGTTTCATTTGATTCAATTAGCTTTTTTGACTTCATTTGACTTTCATTTGATTCAATTAGTTTTGTTTGACTTCATTTGAGTTTCATTTGATTCAATTAGCTTTGTTGAATGCATTTGAGTTTCATTTGATTCAATTAGCTTTGTTGAATGCATTTGAGTTTCATTTGATTCAATTAGCTTTGTTGACTTCATTTGACTTTCATTTGATTCAATTAGCTTTTTTGAATGCATTTGAGTTTCATTTGATTCAATTAGCTTTGTTTGAATGCATTTGAGTTTCATTTGATTCAATTAGCTTTGTTGAATGCATTTGAGTTTCATTTGATTCAATTAGCTTTGTTGAATGCATTTGAGTTTCATTTGATTCAATTAGCTTTGTTGAATGCATTTGAGTTTCATTTGATTCAATTAGCTTTGTTTGACTGCATTTGACTTTCATTTGATTCGATTAGCTTTGTTGAATGCATTTGAGTTTCATTTGATTGATTAGCTTTGCATTTGAGTTTCATTTGATTCAATTAGCTTTGTTTGAATGCATTTGAGTTTCATTTGATTCAATTAGCTTTGTTTGAATGCATTTGACTTTCATTTGATTCAATTAGCTTTGTTGAATGCATTTGAGTTTCATTTGATTCAATTAGCTTTGTTGAATGCATTTGAGTTTCATTTGATTCAATTAGCTTTGTTGAATGCATTTTGAGTTTCATTTGATTCAATTAGCTTTGTTGAATGCATTTGAGTTTCATTTGATTCGATTAGCTTTATTGGACTTCATTTGACTTTCATTTGATTCAATTAGCTTTGTTAATTGCTTTGAGTTTCATTTGATTAATAAGTTTTTTTGAATGCATTTGAGTTTTCATTTGATTCGATTAGCTTTGTTTGAATGCATTTGAGTTTCATTTGAGTTCAATTAGCTTTGTTGAATGCATTTGAGGTTTCATTTGATTCAATTAGCTTTGTTGAATGCATTTGAGTTTCATTTGATTCAATTAGCTTTGTTTGACTTCATTTGACTTTCATTTGATCGATTAGCTTTGTTTGATTTCATTTGATTCAATTAGCTTTGTTTGACTTCATTTGACTTTCATTTGATTCAATTAGCTTTGTTGAATGCATTTGAGTTTCATTGGATTCAATTAGCTTTGTTGAATGCATTTGAGTTTCATTTGATTCAATTAGCTTTGTTGAATGCATTTGAGTTTCATTTGATTCAATTAGCTTTGTTGGACTTCATTTGAGTTTCATTTGATTCGATTAGCTTTGTTTGATTTATTTCAATTAGCTTTGTTTGACTTCATTTGACTTTCATTTTGATTCAATTAGCTTTGTTGAATGCATTTGAGTTTCATTTGATTCGATTAGCTTTGTTGAATGCATTTGAGTTTCATTTGATTCAATTAGCTTTGGTTGATTCATTTGACTTTCATTTGATTCAATTAGCTTTGTATTTGAGTTTCATTTGATTCAATTAGCTTTGTTTGACTGCATTTGAGTTTCATTTGATTCAATTAGCTTTGTTGAATGCATTTGAGTTTCATTTGATTCAATTAGCTTTGTTGACTACATTTGAGTTTCATTTGATTAAATTAGCTTTGTTGAATTGCATTTGAGTTTCATTTGATTCAATTAGCTTTGTTTAATGCATTTGAGTTTCATTTGATTCAATTAGCTTTGTTGAATGCATTTGAGTTTCATTTGATTCAATTAGCTTTGTTGAATGCATTTGAGTTTCATTTGATTCGATTAGCTTTGTATTTGAGTTTCATTTGATTCAATTAGCTTTGTTTGACTGCATTTGAGTTTCATTTGATTCAATTAGCTTTGTTGAATGCATTTGAGTTTCATTTGATTCAATTAGCTTTGTTGAATGCATTTGAGTTTCATTTGATTCAATTAGCTTTGTTGAATGCATTTGAGTTTCATTTGATTCAATTAGCTTTGTTGAATGCATTTGATTTTCATTTGATTTCAATTAGCTTTGTTTGATTTGAGTTTCATTTGATTTAATTAGTTTTGTTTGACTTCATTTGACTTTCATTTGATTCGATTAGCTTTGTTGAATGCATTTGAGTTTCATTTGATTCAATTAGCTTTGTTGAATCATTTGAGTTTCATTTGATTTAATTAGCTTTGTTTGACTACATTTGAGTTTCATTTGATTCAATTAGCTTTGTTTGATTCATTTGAATTTCATTTGATTCAATTAGCTTTGTTGAATGCATTTGAGTTTCATTTGATTCAATTAGCTTTGTTGAATGCATTTGAGTTTCATTTGATTCAATTAGCATTGTTTGACTTCATTTGACTTTCATTTGATTCTAGCTTTGTTGAATGCATTTGAGTTTCATTTGATTCAATTAGCTTTGGTAAATGCATTTGAGTTTCATTTGATTCAATTAGCTTTGTTGAATGCATTTGAGTTTCATTTGATTCAATTAGCTTTGTTTGACTTCATTTGATTTCATTTATTAGCTTTGTTGACTTCATTTGACTTTCATTTGATTCAATTAGCTTTGTTGAATGCATTTGAGTTTCATTTGATTCAATTAGCTTTTTTTGAATACATTTGAGTTTCATTTGATTCAATTAGCTTTGTTGAATGCATTTGACTTTCATTTGATTCGATTAGCTTTGTTTGATTTCATTTGATTCAATTAGCATTTTTTGAATGCATTTGAGTTTCATTTGATTCAATTAGCTTTGTTGAATGCATTTGAGTTTCATTTGATTCAATTAGCTTTGTTGAATGCATTTGAGTTTCATTTGATTCAATTAGCTTTGTTGAATGCATTTGAGTTTTCATTTGATTCAATTAGCTTTGTTGAATTCATTTGAGTTTCATTTGATTCGATTAGCTTTGTTTGAGCTTCATTTGATTCGATTAGCTTTGTTGAATGCATTTAAGTTTCATTTGATTTCAATTAGCTTTGTTGACTTGCATTTTGACTTTCATTTGATTCAATTAGCTTTGTTGAATGCATTTGAGTTTCATTTGATTCAATTAGCTTTGTTTGACTTCGTTTGACTTTCATTTGATTTGATTAGCTTTGTTTGACTTCATTTGATTTCAATTAGCTTTGTTGAATGCATTTTAGTTTCATTTGATTCAATTAGCTTTGTTGAATGCATTTGAGTTTCATTTGATTCAATTAGCTTTGTTGAATGCATTTGAGTTTCATTTGATTCATAGTTTTTTTGACTTCATTTTGACTTTCATTTGATTCGATTAGCTTTGTTGAATGCATTTGAGTTTCATTTGATTCGATTAGCTTTGTTGAATGCATTTGAGTTTCATTTGATTCAATTAGCTTTGTTGAATGCTTTTGAGTTTCATTTGATTCAATTAGTTTTGTTTTGACTTTCATTTGATTGATTAGCTTTATTTGAATTCATTTGAGTTTCATTTGATTCAATTAGCTTTGTTGAATGCATTTGAGTTTCATTTGATTGATTAGCTTTGTTGAATGCATTTGAGTTTCATTTGATTCAATTAGCTTTGTTGAATGCATTTGAGTTTCATTTGATTCAATTAGCTTTATTGATTTCATTGAGTTTCATTTGATTTGATTAGCTTTGTTTGAGTTTTATTTGATTCGATTAGCTTTGTTTGACTGCATTTGACTTTCATTTGATTCAATTAGCTTTGTTGAATGCATTTTGAGTTTCATTTGATTCAATTAGCTTTGTTGAATGCATTTGAGTTTCATTTGATTCGATTAGCTTTGTTGAATGCATTTGAGTTTCATTTGATTCAATTAGCTTTTGTTATTTGAGTTTCATTTGATTCAATTAGCTTTGTTTGACTGCATTTGACTTTAATTTGATTCAATTAGCTTTGTTGAATGCATTTGAGTTTCATTTGATTCAATTAGGCTTTGTTTGACTTGCATTTGAGTTTCATTTGATTAATTAGCTTTGTTGAATGCATTTGAGTTTTCATTTGATTCAATTAGCTTTGTTGACTGCATTTGACTTTCATTTGATTCGATTAGCTTTGTTTTGAGTTTCATTTGATTCAATTAGCTTTGTTGAATGCATTTGACTTTCATTTGATTAATTAGCTTTGTTGAATGCATTTGAGTTTCATTTGATTCAATTAGCTTTGTTGAATGCATTTGAGTTTCATTTGATTCAATTAGTTTTGTTGAATCTACTTTCATTTGATGTAGCTTTGTTTGAGTTTCATTTGATTCAATTAGCTTTGTTTGACTTCATTTGAGTTTCATTTGATTCGATTAGCTTTGTTGAATGCATTTGAGTTTCATTTGATTAATTAGCTTTGTTGAATGCATTTGAGTTTTCATTTGATTCAATTAGCTTTGTTGAATGCATTTGAGTTTCATTTGATTCAATTAGCTTTTTTTGAATGCATTTGACTTTCATTTGATTCAATTAGCTTTGTTTGCTTTGACTTTCATTTGATTAATTGGCTTTGTTTTGAATGCATTTGAGTTTCATTTGATTCAATTAGCTTTGTTTGAATGCTTTTTGGGTTTCATTTGATTCAATTAGCTTTGTTGAATGCATTTGAGTTTCATTTGATTCAATTAGCTTTGTTGAATGCATTTGAGTTTCATTTGATTCAATTAGCTTTGTTTGACTTGCATTTGAGTTTCATTTGATTCAATTAGCTTTGTTGAATGCATTTGAGTTTCATTTGATTCAATTAGCTTTGTTGAATGCATTTGAGTTTCATTTGATTCAATTAGCTTTGTTTGACTTTTCATTTGATTCATTAGCTTTGTTTGACTTCATTTGACTTTCATTTGATTCCAATTAGCTTTGTTGAATGCATTTGAGTTTCATTTGATTCAATTAGCTTTGTTGAATCATTTGAGTTTCATTTGATTCGATTAGCTTTGTTGAATGTATTTGAGTTTCATTTGATTCAATTAGCTTTGTTGAATGCATTTGAGTTTCATTTGATTCGATTAGCTTTGTTGAATGCATTTGAGTTTCATTTGATTCAATTAGTTTTGTTTGAATGCATTTGAGTTTCTATTTGATTCAATTAGCTTTGTTGAATGCATTTGAGTTTCATTTGATTCAATTAGCTTTGTTGACTGCATTTGACTTTTCATTTGATTCAATTAGCTTTGTTGAATTTTGAGTTTCATTTGATTTAATTAGCTTTGTTTGAATGCATTTGACTTTCATTTGATTCAATTAGCTTTGTTGAATGCATTTGAGTTTCATTTGATTCAATTAGCTTTGTTGAATGCATTTGAGTTTCATTTGATTCGATTAGCTTTGTTGAATGCATTTGAGTTTCATTTGATTCAATTAGCTTTGTTGAATGCATTTGAGTTTCATTTGATTCAATTGGCTTTGTTTGACTGCATTTGAGTTTCATTTGATTCAATTAGCTTTGTTGAATGCATTTGAGTTTCATTTGATTCGATTAGCTTTGTTGACTGCATTTGATTTTCATTTGATTCAATTAGCTTTGTTTGAATGCATTTGACTTTCATTTGATTCAATTAGCTTTGTTGAATGCATTTGAGTTTCATTTGATTCAATTAGCTTTGTTGAAGCATTTGATTTCATTTGATTTCGATTAGCTTTGTTTGAATGCATTTGAGTTTCATTTGATTCGATTAGCTTTGTTGAATGCATTTGAGTTTCATTTGATTCAATTAGCTTTGTTGAATGCATTTGAGTTTCATTTGATTCAATTAGCTTTGTTGAATGCATTTGAGTTTCATTTGATTCAATTAGCTTTGTTTGATTTCATTTGATTTAGTTTTGTTTACTTTAATTTGATTCGATTAGCTTTGTTGAATGCATTTGAGTTTCATTTGATTTAATTAGCTTTGTTGAATGCATTTGAGTTTCATTTGATTCAATTAGCTTTGTTGAATTCATTTGAGTTTCATTTGATTGATTAGCTTTGTTTATTTCATTTGATTAAATTAGCTTATTTGAATGCATTTGAGTTTCATTTGATTCAATTAGCTTTGTTGAGATGCATTTGAGTTTCATTTGATTCAATTAGCTTTGTTGAATGCATTTGAGTTTCATTTGATTATTTAGCTTTGTTGATGCATTTGAGTTTCATTTGATTCAATTAGTTTTGTTGAATGCATTGGAGTTTTATTTGATTTAATTAGCTTTTTTGAATTCATTTGAGTTTATTTGATTAAATTAGCTTTGTTTGACTTCATTTGAGTTTCATTTGATTCAATTAGCTTTGTTGAATGCATTTGAGTTTCATTTGATTTAATTAGCTTTGTTGACTGCATTTGAGTTTCATTTGATTGATTAGCTTTGTAAATGCATTTGATTTTCATTTGATTCGATTAGCTTTGTTTTGATTTCATTTTGATTTAATTAGCTTTGTTTGACTGCATTTGAGTTTCATTTGATTCAATTAGCTTTGTTGAATGTACATTTGAGTTTCATTTGATTCGATTAGCTTTTGTTGAATGCATTTGAGTTTCATTTGATTCAAATAGTTTTGTTGACTGCATTTGAGTTTCATTTGATTCAATTAGCTTTGTTGAATGCATTTAAGTTTCATTTGATTTAATTAGCTTTGTTGAATGCATTTGAGTTTCATTTGATTCAATTAGCTTTGTTGGATTTCATTTGAGTTTCATTTTGATTCAATTAGCTTTGTTTGATTTCATTTGATTTATTAGCTTTTTTGACTTCATTTGACTTTCATTTGATTCAATTAGCTTTGTTGAATGCTTTTGAGTTTCATTTGATTCAATTAGCTTTGTTGAATGCATTTGAGTTTCATTTGATTCGAATTAGCTTTGTTGAATGCATTTGAGTTTCATTTGATTCAATTAGCTTTATTTGAATTCATTTGAGTTTTATTTGATTTTGATTATAGCTTTTTGAATGCATTTGATTTTTTTGATTCAATTAGCTTTGTTTGAATGCATTAAGTTTCATTTGATTCAATTAGCTTTGTTGAATGCATTTGAGTTTCATTTGATTCAATTAGCTTTGTTGAATGCATTTTGAGTTTCATTTGATTCAATAAGTTTTGTTTGACTACATTTGAGTTTCATTTGATTCAATTAGCTTTGTTGAATGCATTTGAGTTTCATTTGATTCAATTTAGCTTTGTTGAATGCATTTGAGTTTCATTTGATTCAATTAGCTATGTTTGATTTCATTTGATTGATTAGCTTTGTTTGACTGCATTTGAGTTTCATTTGATTCAATTAGCTTTGTTGAATGCATTTGAGTTTCATTTGATTCATTAGCTTTGTTGAATCATTTGATTTTCATTTAATTCGATTAGCTTTGTTGACTGCATTTGACTTTCATTTGATTCAATTGGCTTTGTTGAATGCATTTGAGTTTCATTTGATTCAATTAGCTTTATTGAATGCATTTGAGTTTCATTTGATTCAATTAGTTTTGTTTGACTTCATTTGAGTTTCATTTGATTCAATTAGCTTTGTTGAATGCATTTGAGTTTCATTTGATTCAATTAGCTTTGTTGACTTCATTTGAGTTTCATTTGATTCAATTAGCTTTGTTTGACTTCATTTGATTCAATTAGCTTTGTTTGACTGCATTTGAGTTTCATTTGATTAATTAGCTTTGTTGAATGCATTTGAGTTTCGTTTGATTCAATTAGCTTTGTTGAATGCATTTGAGTTTCATTTGATTCAATTAGCTTTGTTGAATGCATTTGAGTTTCATTTGATTCAATAGTTTTGTTTGACTTCATTTGACTTTAATTTGATTCAATTAGCTTTGTTGAATGCATTTGAGTTTCATTTGATTCAATTAGCTTTGTTGAATGCATTTGAGTTTCATTTGATTAATTAGCTTTGTTGGACTGCATTTGACTTTCATTTGATTCAATTAGCTTTGTTTGATTATTTGAATTTAGTGATTTAATAAGCTTTGTTGAATGCATTTGAGTTTCATTTGATTAATTAGCTTTGTTGAATGCATTTGAGTTTCATTTGATTAATTAGTTTTGTTTGATTTCATTTGACTTTAATTTGATTCAATTAGCTTTGTTGAATGCATTTGAGTTTCATTTGATTCAATTAGCTTTGTTGAATGCATTTGAGTTTCATTTGATTCATTAGCTTTATTGACTGCATTTGAGTTTCATTTGATTCGATTAGCTTTGTTTGATTTTCATTTGATTGATTAGCTTTGTTTGCATTTTAGTTTAATTTGATTCAATTAGCTTTGTTGAATGCATTTTGAGTTTCATTTGATTCAATTAGCTTTGTTGAATGCATTTGAGTTTCATTTGATTCAATTAGCTTTGTTTGACTTCATTTGACTTTCATTTGATTTGATTAGCTTTGTTTGACTTCATTTGATTCAATTAGCTTTATTTGAATTCATTTGTTTTCATTTTGATTCAATTAGCTTTGTTGAATGCATTTGAGTTTCATTTGATTCAGTGGCTTTGTTGAATGCATTTGAGTTTTCATTTGATTCGATTAGCTTTGTTGAATGCATTTGAGTTTCATTTGATTCAATTAGCTTTGTTGACTTCATTTGAGTTTCATTTGATTTGATTAGCTTTGTTTGACTTCATTTGATTTCAATTGGCTTTGTTTGAATTTGTTTACTTTATTTATTTCAATTAGCTTTGTTGAATGCATTTGAGTTTCATTTGATTCAATTAGCTTTGTTGAATGCATTTGAGTTTCATTTGATTCAATTAGCTTTGTTTGATTTCATTGACTTTTATTTAATTATTAGCTTTGTTTGACTTCATTTGATTCAATTAGCTTTGTTTGAATGCATTTTGAGTTTCATTTGATTCAATTAGCTTTGTTGAATGCTTTTGAGTTTTCATTTGATTCGATTAGCTTTGTTGAATGCATTTGAGTTTCATTTGATTCAATAGTTTTATTTGACATTCGTTTGAGTTTCATTTGATTCAATTAGCTTTGTTGAATGCATTTGAGTTTTCATTTTGATTTAATTAGCTTTGTTGAATGCATTTGAGTTTCATTTGATTCAATTAGCTTTGTTGACTGCATTTGACTTTCATTTGATTCATTAGATTTGTTTGAGTTTTCATTTGATTAATTAGCTTTGTTTGACTTCATTTGAGTTTCATTTGATTCAATTAGCTTTGTTGAATGCATTTGAGTTTCATTTGATTCCAATTAGCTTTGTTGAATGCATTTGAGTTTCATTTGATTCAATTAGCTTTATTGAATGCATTTGATTTTCATTTGATTCAATTAGCTTTGTTTGACTTCATTTGACTTTCATTTGATTCAATTAGCTTTGTTTGAATGCATTTGAGTTTTCATTTGATTGATTAGCTTTTGTTGAATGCATTTGAGTTTCATTTGATTCAATTAGCTTTATTGACTGCATTTGAGTTTCATTTGATTTGATTAGCTTTGTTTGATTTCATTTGGTTATTAGCTTTGTTTGACTTCATTTACTTTCATTTGATTGATTAGCTTTGTTGAATGCATTTGAGTTTCATTTGATTCAATTAGCTTTGTTGAATGCATTTGAGTTTCATTTGATTCCATTAGCTTTGTTGAATGCATTTGAGTTTCATTTGATTAATTAGTTTTGTTTGACTTCATTTAACTTTCATTTGATTCAGTTTAGCTTTGTTAGATGCATTTGAGTTTCATTTGATTCTATTAGCTTGTTTGACTTTCATTTGATTCAATTAGCATTTTTGACTTTATTTGACTTTAATTTGATTCAATTAGCTTTGTTGAATGCATTTGAGTTTTCATTTAATTCAATTACCTTTGTTGGATGCATTTGAGTTTCATTTGATTCTATTAGCTATGTTTGACTTCATTTACTTTAATTTGATTCAATTAGCTTTGTTGAATGCATTAAGTTTCATTTGATTTAATTAGCTTTGTTGAATGCATTTGAGTTTATTTGATTTAATTAGCTTTGTTTGACTTCATTTGACTTTTTTATAATTAGTTTTTTATTCATTTGATTCAATTAGTTTTGTTTGACTTCATTTTACTTTAATTTGATTCAATTAGCTTTGTTGAATGCATTTAAGTTTCATTTGATTTAATTAGCTTTTTGTTGAATGCATTTGAGTTTCATTTGATTCAATTAGCTTTATTGAATTCATTTGACTTTCATTTGATTCGATTAGCTTTGTTTGACTTCATTTGATTCAATTAGCATTTATTTTGACTTCATTTTACTTTAATTTGATTCAATTAGCTTTGTTGAATGCATTTGAGTTTCATTGATTCAATTAGCTTTGTTGAATGCATTTGAGTTTCATTTGATTCAATTAGCTTTGTTGAATGCATTTGAGGTTCATTTGATTCAATTAGCTTTATTGGACTTATTGGATTTATTTGATACGATTAGCTTTGTTTGACTTCATTTGATTCAATTGGCTTTGTTTGACTTCATTTTACTTTCATTTGATTCAATTAGCTTTGTTGAATGCTTTTGAGTTTCATTTGATTCGATTAGCTTTGTTGAATGCATTTGAGTTTCATTTGATTCAATTAGCTTTATTGGACTTCATTTGACTTTATTTGATACGATTAGCTTTGTTTGACTTCATTTGATTCGATTAGCTTTGTTTGACTTCATTTGAGTTTAATTTGATTCAATTAGCTTTGTTGAATGCTTTTGAGTTTCATTTGATTCAATTAGCTTTGTTGAATGCATTTGAGTTTCATTTGATTCAAGTTTTGTTTGACTTCGTTTGACTTTAATTTGAATCAATTAGCTTTGTTTAATGCATTTAAGTTTCATTTAATTTAATTAGCTTTGTTGAATGCATTTGAGTTTCATTTGATTCAATTAGCTTTGTTGACTTCATTTGACTTTCATTTGATACGATTAGCATTGTTTGACTTCATTTGATTCAATTAGCATTATTTGACTTCATTTTACTTTAATTTGATTCAATTAGCTTTGTTGAATGCACTTGAGTTTCATTTGATTCAATTAGCATTGTTGAAAGCATTTGAGTTTCATTTGATTCAATTAGCTTTGTTGAATGCATTTGAGTTTCATTTGATTCAATTAGCTTTATTGACTTCATTTGAGTTTTATTTGATACGATTAGCTTTGTTTTTGATTTCATTTGATTTAATTGGCTTTGTTTGACTTCATTGTACTTTAATTTGATTCAATTAGCTTTGTTGAATGCATTTGAGTTTCATTTGATTCAATTAGCTTTGTTGAATGCATTTGAGTTTCATTTGATTCGAAAAGTTTTATTTGACTTCGTTTGACTTTAATTTGAATCTAGTTAGCTTTGTTTAATGCATTTAAGTTTCATTTAATTTAATTAGCTTTGTTGAATGCATTTGAGTTTCATTTGATTCAATTAGCTTTATTGACTTCATTTGACTTTCATTTGATACGATTAGCTTTGTTTGACTTCATTTGATTTCAATTAGCTTTGTTTGACTTCATTTTACTTTAATTTGATTCAATTAGCTTTGTTGAATGTATTTGAGGTTCATTTGATTTCAATTAGCTTTTGTTGAATGCATTTGAGTTTCATTTGATTCAATTAGCTTTAATTGAATGCATTTGAGTTTCATTTAATTCCGATAAGTTTTGTTTGACTTCATTTGACTTTCAATTTGATTCAATTAGCTTTGTTGAATGCATTTGAGTTTATTTGATTCAATTAGCTTTGTTGAATGCATTTGAGGTTTTCATTTGATTCAATTAGCTTTATTGGAATTCATTTGACTTTCATTTGATTCGATTAGCTTTGTTTGACTTCATTTGATTCGATTAGCTTTGTTTGATTGCATTTGAGTTTAATTTGATTCAATTAGCTTTGTTGAATGCATTTGAGTTTCATTTGACTCAATTAGCTTTGATGAATGCATTTGAGTTTCATTTGATTCAATTAGCTTTATTGAATGCATTTGAGTTTCATTTGATTCAATTAGTTTTTTTTGAATTCTTTTGACTTTCATTTTATTCGATTAGCTTTGTTGGATGCATTTGAGTTTCATTTGATTCAATTAGCTTTGTTTGACATTTTCATTTGATTCAATTAGCTTTGTTTGATTTCATTTGACTTTCATTTGATCGATTTGCTTTGTTGAATGCATTTGAGTTTCATTTGATTCGATTAGCTTTGTTGAATGCATTTGAGTTTCATTTGATTTATTAGTTTTGTTGAATGCATTTTAGTTTCATTTGATTCAATTTGCTTTGTTGAATGCATTTGAGTTTCATTTGATTCAATTAGCTTTGTTGAATGCGTTTGAGTTTCATTTGATTTAATTAGCTTTATTTGGCTTCATTTGACTTTAATTTGATACGATTAACTTTGAGCTTTATTTGATTGCATTTAGTTGTTTGATCATTTTACTTTCATTTGATTCAATTAGCTTTGTTGAATGCATTTAATTTTCATTTGATTCAATTAGCTTTGTTGAATGCGTTTGAGGTTTCATTTGATTCAATTAGCTTTATTGACTGCATTTGAGTTTCATTTGATTCAATTAGCTTTGTTGACTGCATTTGAGTTCTACATTTTACTTCATTTTACTTTGATTTGATTCAATTAGCTTTGTTGAATGCATTTGAGTTTCATTTGATTCAATTAGCTTTGTTGAATGCATTTGAGTTTCATTTGATTCAATTAGCTTTGTTGAATGCATTTGAGTTTCATTTGATTCAATTAGCTTTATTTGACTTCATTGACTTTCATTTGATTCAATTAGCTTTATGCATTTGAGTTTCATTTGATTAAATTGGCTTTGTTGAATGCATTTGAGTTTCATTTGATTCAATTAGCTTTGTTGAACTTCATTTGAGTTTCATTTGATTCAATTAGCTTTTTTTGAATGCATTTGAGGTTTCATTTTGATTCGATTAGCTTTGTTGAATGCATTTGACTTTTATTTGATTCGATTGGCTTTGTTTGACTTACATTGATTGGTATTAGCTTTGTTTGACTTAATTGACTTTAATTTGATTCAATTAGCTTTGTTGAATGCATTTGAGTTTCATTTGATTCAATTAGCTTTGTTGAATGCATTTGAGTTTCATTTTGATTAAAGTTTTGTTTGACTTCGTTTGACTTTAATTGAACTTTTATTGCATTTGAGTTTCATTTGATTCAATTAGCTTTGTTGAATGCATTTGAGTTTCATTTGATTCAATTAGCTTTGTTGGACTTTTGAGTTTCATTTTGATAAGAGTTTTTTTGCATTTTTGACTTCATTTGATTCGATTATGTTTGACTTCATTTGAGTTTCATTTGATTCAATTAGTTTTTTTGAATGCATTTGAGTTTCATTTGATTGATTAGCTTTGTGTAGATGCATTTTAGGTTTCATTTGATTGGTTAACTTTGTTGAATGCATTTGAGTTTCATTTGATTCGATTAGCTTTGATTGACTTTCATTTGACTTTACTTTTTGTACGATTAGCTTTAGTTTGACTTTTTGATTCAATTAGCTTTGTTGAATTCATTTGAGTTTCATTTGATTGATTAGCTTTGTTGAATGCATTTGAGTTTCATTTGATTCAATTAGCTTTGTTGAATGCATTTGAGTTTTCATTTGATTCAATTAGCTTTGTTGAATGCATTTGAGTTTCATTTGATTCAATTAGCTTTGTTTGACTTCCTTTGACTTTAATTTGAATCGATTAGCTTTGTTGAATGCATTTGAGTTTTATTTATTCCCATTCGATTAGCCTTGTTGAATGCATTTGAGTTTCATTTGATTCGATTAGTTATGTTTGACTTCATTTGACTTTAATTTGATTCAATTAGCTTTGTTGAATGCATTTGAGTTTCATTTGATTCAATTAGCTTTGTTGAATGCATTTGAGTTTCATTTGATTAATTAGCTTTATTGGATATTTGGCTTTTTTGTTAAATTGTTTGAGTTTCATTTATTGTTCAGTGTTTGACGTCATTTACTTTAATTTGATTCAATTAACTTTGTTGAATGCATTTGAGTTTCATTTAATTGGATTAGCTTTGTTGAATGCATTTGAGTTTCATTTGATTACAATTAACTTTATTTGACTTCATTTGACTTTCCATTTGATACGATTAGCTTTGTTTGACTTCATTTGATAATGCGTATTTGACCTTATTTACATTTGATTAATTAGCTTTGTTGAATGCATTTTGAGTTTCATTTGATTCAATTAGCTTTGTTGAATGCATTTGAGTTTCATTTGATTGATTAGCTTTTGTTGAATGCATTTGAGTTTCATTTGATTGATTAGTTTTGTTGACTTCATTTGACTTTCATTTGATTGATTGGCTTTGTTTGATTTCATTTGATTCAATTGGCTTTGTTTGACTTCATTGTACTTTAATTTATTTCAATTAGCTTTGTTGAATACTTTTGAGTTTCATTTGATTGATTGGTTTGTTGAATGCATTTGAGTTTTGATTTGATTAGTATTAGCTTTATTGGACTTCATTGGACTTTTATTTGATACATTAGCTTTGTTTGCTTCATTTGATTTCAATTAGGTTTGTTTGACTGCATTATAGTTTCACTTGATTGATTAGCTTTGTTGAATGCTTTTGAGTTTTCATTTGATTCGATTAGCTTTGTTTGACTGCATTTTGAGTTTCATTTGATTCATTAGTTTTTTTTTGATTGCGTTTGAGTTTAATTTGATTCGATTAGCTTTGTTGAATGCATTTAAGTTTCATTTAATTGAAATTTAGCTTTGTTGAATGCATTTGAATTTCATTTGATTCATTGGCTTTTATTGACTTTCATTTTGATACGGTGGCTTTTTGTTACGATTGATTTTGACTTCATTTGATTCAATTAGCTTTTTTGACTGCATTTAGTTTAATTTGATTGATTAGCTTTGTTGAATGCACTTGAGTTTCATTTTATTCAATTTGCTTTGTTGAATGCATTTGAGTTTCATTTGATTGATTAGCTTTGTTGAATGCATTTAGTTTTCATTTGATTAAATTAGCTTTGTTGGACTGCATTGGAGTTTTATTTGATTTGATTAACTTTGTTTTGACTTCTTTTTTTAAATGGCTTTTGTTTGACTTCATTTAATTTGATTCGATTAGCTTTATTGAATGCATTTCAGTTTCATTTGATTCAATTAGCTTTGTTGAATGCATTTGATTTTTGATTTGAGTTCAATTAGCTAAGTTGGACTTCGTTTGACTTTCATTTGATACGATTGGCTTTGTTGACTGCATTTGAGTTTCATTTTATTGCATTAGCTTCTTAACTTCATTTTAGTTTCATTTGATTCAATTAGCTTTGTTGAATGAACTTGAGTTTCATTGGATTCAATTAACTTTTGTTGAATGCATTTTGAGTTTCATTTGATTCGATTATCTTTGTTGAATGCATTTGAGTTCCATTTGATTGATTAGCTTTATTTTGACTTCGTTGGACTTTTATTTGATACGATTAGCTTTTTTGTGACTGCATTTGATTCCGATTGGCTTTGTTTAGGCTTCATTATACTTTAATTTGATTGATTAGCTTTGTTGAATGCTCTTGAGTTTCATTTGATTAAATTAGCTTTGTTGAATGCATTTGAGTTTCATTTGATTCAATTA